>JBAMBL010002861.1:0-15790 GCA_037043405.1 Drosophila subquinaria | reverse complement strand
TTTCTATACAGTAGAACTTGCCTAACTCGAATAACCATTATCCAAAGAAAAGCTTCGAGTTGTGGAGATATTCGACTCAGAGTTCTTCTTCTTCAGTTTATTAATTTTACTGCCACTTATTTGTCTCGAGTTAGAGAGAAATTCGAGTTATAGAATTCGAGTTATAGAAGTTACGTAACGGTTCCCAGTTTTTTGTATGATTCGGTTACGAAATAAAGGTTTGTTTTAAGTATACAAAATAACTTTAAAAAATGTTGAAGAAATGTTAATTTGAAAAAGAATATTTAAAAATTTCTAAATTAAGATCTTTTTATTGAGATCAATATAAAAATTAAATAAGGGCAGATGTGAAAATTAAATTGAGTTTTAAAAAACGATGATTACACTTTAACAACATAATTAAATTTTATGCTTGACCGAACCGAAATTAACCGTTAGCATGAATCGGTTTCTTAACGATTATTTCGGTTGGAAAAATTTCGGTTTTTGGGTATCGGTATAATGAAGATTTGATTGGGTTTCAGTTACGGTTGCCAATTGCAATCGGTTAATATTATGGTTACGGTTATGGTTATGGTTACGGCTTTAACCCCTGCTTCAAATTAATTCATTTTTGTATTTAACTTGAATTTAAAAAACAAACATTAATTTGTGCAAATTTGATAATAAAATAATTTTTGAAACTGTACCAAAAATGGAATGTGTGTCATGAATTATGAAATAATCAAAAATTGTAGAAAAATTAAAAAGTAATAAAAATAGTATTAAGTATTTTAGTATTTTTTAACTGTGAAATATTAAAAAAAAAAATTTGGTCCCTTTGCAAAAAATAACAAAATTAAGCAAATAGTAAAGAAATGTATAAATTACTTTTTGCAAATTAAAATTAATTAGTTCTTTCTTTATGGAATATACCAAAACAAGCAGAATTTAAAAAATGATTATATTATTTATAGGCGACCCAAATTTCTAGTTTATCAAATATTATTATATTATTTATAGGCGACCTAAAATTTATAATTTCTAACAAAAATACTATGATGCCCAAGGAATTTTGTTAAGAATTCTAGTGATGCAACAACTAATGATGTTAAAATACTTCGAAAAATCAATTATTCGATTACATTGAGAGAGATATTCAAGTATTTCAAATAGATTTTTTTTTGTCGATATACCGATTAATCGATTTTGGTTTTGACAATTTAAACATTTCAATTTAAAACTCGATTCATCGGGGGTGCCACAGAAATCGCTTTCGCTTGAATTTCACGTAAGTTTCATACAAATTTAAGTGAAATTCAAGCGAAAGCGGTTTTTGTGGCACCCTTGCATAATTTGAATTAAAATCACTCGTAATAACTTTTTTTGTAGCTCTTGTTCCTGCTCCTTCTCAACGTACCTCAGGTGTATGGAATAGCGAAGTCGCTTCATTTGCTCGGCGCTAATAAAGTGTCCCAATTTGCTGGTGGTGCTCGTCGTCGTCGCTGTGGGGCTGCCCGGTATCGGTTCCCGTTTCTGTTCCCGATCCCGTTCCCTTTGCCGCTGCAACTCCCGTTCCCGTTGGGGCAGACTGAGGATGCCGCCGGTGCAGGGATTGGCGCCGGGCAGCTCCTCGGCCAGGATGCGCTGACGGATGAAGGTGCGATGCAGGGGCGGCATATCGTGCATATCGTAGGGTATCACAAACATGCGCACCACCGTCCCCATCGGATTCAACAGCGTGGCCTGCACCGTGCCCGAACGCGGCACAAAGTAACCCTTGCGTGGCAAACGAATCTCGCACTGCAAAAGACAGAGAAAATCACATTTAGTTAGGATTACAAAAAAGAAGGCTTTGATTGAGTTTCCTACTATGAATTATATAAAAAATAATTTATTATAAATACTACTTTTATCTATAAAGTTTAAATTCATGAGTTAAAAAATTAGTGCATACTTTTAGGCATTTGACTTGCTAAAAAAGCTTAAAACAGCCATAACTATTGGTATATTTAAGCGACATTGATCGGATTAAGTGGATTGATGAACTATAATAAAATATAAATAATTACTGCATATTTTGAGGCACTTGACTTGCTAAAAAAAAGCTTAAAGCAGCCATAACTATTGTTATATTCAAGCGATATGGATGAAATTAAATGAAATGATAAACTATAATAAAATATAAAAAATTACTGCATACTTTTAGGCACTTGTCTGCTTAAAAAGCTTAAAACAGCCATAACTATTGTTATATTTAAGCTACATTGATCGCATTAAGTGGAATGATGAACTATAATAAAATAGAAGAAATTACTGCATATTTTGAGGCACTTGACTTGCTAAAAATGCTTAAAACAGCCATAACTATTGTTATATTTAAGCGATATTGATCACATTAAGTGGTATGATAAAATATAAAAAATATAATATTCAACACTTAAATGAGCTTCCAATCTGAAAAATTGAGCGTTTTTTTTGCATTTACAAAACTTAAAACAGCCATAATTATCCTATTATACATTCGATCTTGATGAAATTTAGCAGGATAATAGATAATAATGAATGTGAGCATTCACCATTAAAATTAGCGTTATGTCCTAAAAATTGAGGATATAGTAAAGATTTATCGGATTTGTGGTGGTAAAAAAGCCTGACAAATTTAAAAAACAAAAAAAAAAGTACATGTTTGTGGATTTCATAGCAATCAGCATGGTAAATTTGACTGCTCTAGCTCTTATAACACTAGTTTACAGCCATTTTGCTTTTCATGTCTGAGTGCACTTTTCTTATGGATTTTGGTCCACTTAACACGAAAATCGCACTTAAAAATTTTTTTATGGAAGCGTTTTCAAAATATTCAGGTTTTTCCAAATTTTCGAAGTTGCTCTCACATTTTAGAGTATACCACGAGATCTAATTTACGGATGCGGTCAAAAAAGCACTCAAGTTGAAGGTAACTAATCTCTTTACAACTTTCTCTCATATAGTTTTGAGATCGGCTAAGTAGTTCAGAAGCTAGCGACTTTTAAAAGTTCCAAAATCCTGTTTTTTTGGGATTTTTTGAGCTCGAGAGCTCACAAATTGCTCTAGAAAAAATAGATTTCGCAAAGGTAAAATTTGTTTTGAGTATTTAGCGTAAAGCTAACACAGTTACAAAGAAAATAGGCAACTTTTTATGAGAATCCATGGATAAATGGCGGAGATATACGCTTTTCAGTGAAAGAATATAAATCATCTTTTTATCGATTTGCTAGTTTGTGTTTGTATGGCAGCTATATGATACAGTGGTCCGATTTCAACCAAACTTGGTCAGGATATGTAGGACCATAACATATGCTGATTGAGTAGAATTTGTTAAAATATTTCAAACAACAAAGAAGTTTTTCACAAAAAACAGCTGCCATTGGAAATATTGATCGAAAATAAAGATTTAGTGCAAAAATATTTGTTGTTTTTGGAGATATTTCCACCAAACTTTCAGAATTAGCATCTGAGATGGTCCCTTACATCCTCACCAAATTTGGACTTAATCGGACCACTGTATCATAAAGCTGCCATAGGAACGATCAGTCGAAAACCAAGTCTTAGTATGAAAAACATTTTGGTTGCCTGAAATATCTTAACAAATCTTACTCAATCAGCATATGTTATGGTCCTACATATCCTGACCAAGTTTGGTTGAAATCGGACCACTGTATCATATAGCTGCCATACAAACACAAACTAGCAAATCGATAAAAAGATGATTTATATTCTTTCACTGAAAAGCGTATATCTCCGCCATTTATCCATGGATTCTCATAAAAAGTTGCCTATTTTCTTTGTAACTGTGTTAGCTTTACGCTAAATACTCAAAACAAATTTTACCTTTGCGAAATCTATTTTTTCTAGAGCAATTTGTGAGCTCTCGAACTCAAAAAATCCCAAAAAAACAGGATTTTGGAACTTTTAAAAGTCGCTAGCTTCTGAACTACTTAGCCGATCTCAAAACTATATGGGAGAAAGTTGTAAAGAGATTAGTTACCTTCAACTTGAGTGCTTTTTTGACCGCATCCGTAAATTAGATCTCGTGGTATACTCTAAAATGTGAGAGCAACTTCGAAAATTTGGAAAAACCTAAATATTTCGAAAACGCTTCCATAAAAAAATTTTTAAGTGCGATTTTCGTGTTAAGTGGGCCAAAATCCATAAGAAAAGTGCACTCAGACATAAAAAGCAAAAATTTTTTTTGATTTTGTAAACTAGTGTAATCTCTGAGATCAGTTGGATATACCCTTATACTCTATATCAGCGGTGGGCATAACATCTGAATTCGGGAGCACAACAATAACAACTACAAAAACAGGCAGAGAAATAGTTGGGAGCAGTCGCTGCTCCCGGAGCCACTGCGTGCCCACCGCTGCTCTATAAAAGTAACTCTTAAATTTATACTCTATGATTAATGAAGTTTAATTAGCTATCGTTAGGCACACCCACCAGATACGGTGTGCTGAGCGTCTCGCCGTGCAGTTCATAGAAATACGAGGATGCCGGAATGGTCAATTGCGTGGGACAAAATCCGCCCGAGGCGCCCAACTGCAAACGAAATCCGGCCACTTCAATTTTGGGCAACAGACGCTTCTGCAGCAACGATTCCTCCAGATTCCCAAGCAACGGCCGTCCCGTAAACTGTGAGACGAGACGTGCGCGGCTCTTCAAAGGAGAACCCGCTGGACTACACATGCCCGACTCCAGATCCTCATCGGACAGCTGCTCATCGGAGCCGAGGGAACTGCGATCCGAACGATCGCTGAGATGACGCGATCGACGCTTGTAAAAGGCCGCCTGTTTGGCAAATCTGGGGGATATGGACAGCGCATTGGGCAACGTGGGAGCTGAATAGGATTTCTGCACCGGCAGATTATTATTATTGCCATGTTCCGGTGGCGTCAACAACGATTGCGATGATGTTGATGATGATGTTGTTGGCTCAAAGCTAAAGGCCATGGCATTGTTATCAATGGCAATTGGTGCCGAGCTGCTGCTGCTGCAAAAGATGGTTGTCAAATTGACTTTGGGCAATGCTTTGCGCAACAAGGGCGACAACATGGGCGGCGGCGTCTCTCTGTCGCCGCCCAGCAACGACGCGGCAGCTCCACAATTCAAACGCAACTGATGCGGCATCTTTGTTGGCAATGTTGTGTGTTGTTGCTGATGTTGATACTCCTGCATTTTCAGCGGCACATGACTAATTGGTGTCTTGAACTGCACCACAATGCGCTCATCCAACAAGGCAGATGCTCCAATTCCAGACCCACTTTCAACTCCCGACATTTCTGGTGGTGTTTGGCAACGTTCCGGCTGTCCATTCAACGTGCAACGATCTAAATTTGGCGTCAGCTTTGTTGTCGATGGCGATGACTGTAAAATGGAGAGAGAGAGCAGAGGATTAATTGACAGCTTGATAGATGTTTTTATCAGGGACCGTAACTGTTATTAGTTTTAAAATAAAAATTGCAAATTGATAATTATTTTTAAATTTATATTTTAAAGTTACGAAATAACAATTATTTTTTATTTTTATTTCAAAAGTCAAAAATAATATTTAAAATTCAATTTTTAATAAATTACACATATTTCTCATTTTTTTAATAAAAATAAAATTAATAGTTATTTTTTATTTTTATTTTAAAAGTTACAAATAAGAGTTATTACGTAACTTTTATTTAAAAACTTAAAAAAATAAAAGTTAAAGTGATATTATTTTATGTTATTTTTTAAATTTCTAAAATTTTTTTTGGAATTTCTAGTATCAGTTGGTATTAACTCTTATTTGCAGTCCCTGGTTTTTATATGCAGGTTTGTTACAAATATGATCATGTTTTATTAATTACTTATTAATATTTTGCTCCTTTATATATATTAATTCATTAATTATTAATATCTAATCTTCAAATTAGTGATGTAAAAAAATAAATCAAAAATTCGACAACTCAATTTTCGAGCAAGCAATTTGCAAATACTTTAACACGATCATTGGCCGTGTTCACCAGAGCAAATCGACAACAGAAAATCGATGAAATTTGCATGATTATTCTGGTGAAATGCAGTGATTAGCAAACATGGTTTCAAATTTTGTGATTATGATGACTGAAAATTCAACACCAAAATAGTACGCTGAAATTTTCTGATTGTGATGCTTTGCTATCGAGCAAACAAAATAAATGATTACTGATTGATTAGTTCTGGTGAACGCGGCCATTCTTTTCAACTATCTATCGATTTATTTATATCGATTTCAATGAAAATCTGACAAATTACTTGAGTTTTTTCATCGTTGTTAATTTGCATAATAAGTTCGGTTAATTATGACAGACGTTGATAAACTGTTAAAGCCTGAGTTTAACAATTTTGAGTTTTCGACAAAGTTAAGTTTTGCTTAAAAATCTAAATTTAAGGAAAACAATTATTTGATAGATATTTAATAAATTAGAATGCAGAATAAATTTAGAGCTGATTTAAATCTGAATCCAACAATATCAACAACAACAACCCTATTGTAGTCTATCTAAGTTGGAAGCAGCCGCTGCTCCCGGAGCCACTGCGTGCCCACCACTGATTTACAATATTTTTATTATTTGTTTTGGAAAATATCTATTTTATAATAGTTTTTCTTGTTGTTATTATTAGAAGATTTACCGCCAACCCCATTTTTTGGCTGATTTCTACATTTTGGCTGTTTTTTGGCTATTTTATTTACTTCTGTTTATTTTCTTCTTACCTGATCTGGCTCCTCCTGTTCCATGCTGCTGCTGTTGTTGCTGCTGTTGTTTTGGCCATTGCTAAAATTGTGTTGCGTCTTTTGGCGTTTGCACACCTGACAACCGCTTGTTGTTGTTGTTGTTGTTGGCTGCTGCTGTTGTTGTTGTTGTTGATTGTTGTTTTGATTTGCAGTTGCAGTTGTTATTGAATGTGAATTTGAATGCGATTGCAATTGCAATTGAGATTGCGTATGAGAAGAAGAGATCGCATTGAGATCGTTTGAGGCTTTTGTTGTTGCTGTTGTTGTTGTTGCTGTTTTAGCTGCTTTTGTTGTTGTTGTTCCTGTTGCTGTTGTGGTTGCTGCTGTTGCTGTTGTTGTTGTGTTTAATTTGCGATTCTTTGGCGTTCGCTGTATGGCCTGCAGCAACAATTCGGCCTTATTCCTGGGCGTGCCCACAATGAGATCGCAGCTGTTTAAACTGCAGCTGCTGGATGAGGACATGTCATCCATATCCGAGACGCTTGTATCATTATCCAACTCAACATCAACAACATTTCCACTTGGATTTCCATCATCATCTGTTGTGCAATTGAGACAGAGCAACGTCTTCTCGCTCCCACACTGTTGACAGCTGCTTAGAGATGTTTGTGTGCCCGTCGAGATCATGGCAATGTTGCGTTGTCTTGGAGCTGCTGGCGTTGTCGCTGTCATCATTGTCATTGTTGTTGCTGTCGTCATATTGTGATCACTGCCCTCATCCATTGCCTCCATTTGCTCCGATGGTTTGCGTTCTCGCTTCTTATCACGTCGCTGCATTCGCTTGCGATACTTTTGCAATTGTCGCTCACGATGTCCATCCAGTTCATCACCCGCTCCTCGATTTCCATCCAACTCCAACTCTTCCTCCTCTGCCGCCGCCTCCTCCTCCTCTGCCGCCTCCTCCATCTCCTTCTTGCTGTATTTATCACAATTCCCGCTGCTGCTGATTGCAATTCTCGCCCCCAATCCAGTGGGCGTGGCAGCGCACAAGCCGCCACCGCCTGTGGGCGTGCTGGCCGTGGGCGTGGCACGCAATGTACGCACAGGTGCTGGTGGTTTTGGCGGTGCAGGTGGCGCCACATGTGGCAAACCGCCATTGAAACGCGGCAAACTCTTGACGCACACGGCCACGCTAAAGTTCTCGGCAATATTGACATGCGGAAAATTGTGAACATTCGGCTTGGCACTAAAGCCACCATCTCCACCGCCACCGCCAGAGTTGCCACCACCATCATGTGCACGTATCCTATAAAAGATGTTGAGACGCGGCCGTCGCATTGGCATTGAAGATGAAGTTGAACTGGATGTGGATGTTAAAGTGGATGTTAAAGTGGCTGTTGATGTTGCTGTTGAACTCGAACTCGTAGTGTGTCCAGCTAGATCGCCGGCATTGCTCGTGCTCCCATTGCCAAAGATCACCCTGCCACTGTCATAGACGGACGGGTCGCATTTGCGCAACAGATCACACCAGGCGACTATCTGCGAGAAGTACAGCTGACTGCGGATCGCGCTGCACAGCGACGGCAGCGTCATCGTCGGCGGTGGCACTCTGAAAAAGATTAACAAATAGGCTATTAATATATTGACATTTTAAAATATATCTTATAAAATATTTACTTTTAATCTGGTTTAAAATTAATAAATAAAACCTATTAAACAATCATTTTTAAGTTTGATCTAGGTTCATAGAAAAATATATAGCTATAAATATCAGGGATTAAAACCGAAACAAATATCGGTTTCAGTTACGATGTTCGCATTTAGATTTTCGTTTATCGTTTACTCAAAATTGTTATATATCGGCTACGTAACGGTTACTGGTTTTTTGTATGTTTCGGTTTCGAAATAACGGTATGAATTCGTTTCACAAAAATTTTTTTTAAAATGACAGTCATGTAAATTTGAAAACAAAAATTTCAAAAACTAAAATCATTTTATTAAAAAAACCCGAAGTTGGCCGGTATGCATGAATCGGTTACTAATCGGTTATTATGGTTTCAATAATTTCGGGTTTTGGATTTCGGTATAATAAAAAAGTTTGGTTTCGGTTACGGTTTCAGTTATCAATTTCAATCGGTTAATACCTGTTAACGGTTACGGTTATGGTTACGGTTACTAATTTTAATCTGTTAAAACCGCTTAACGGTTATGGTTACGGTTTTAATCCCTGATAAATATTGTTACAAGAAATTTATAATTCGAATAATGAAAGAAAAGGGTTAATATATTGACATTTTAAATTCTAAAACAAATTTAACTTTTTAAAAAAAAGCTTTTAATTTTTTTTGGTATTGGATTAAATGAAAATTTTGCAAAATATTCAACTTCAAATTTTCATTATAAACAAATTAAAAAGTCCCTGAGATTTGTGTGATCATACGAAAAAACGACTTTTAAAATTGGAAAATTCAATTGAGAAGGCGCAATTTAAAATAATTAAAATTTGTCGTATATCTTTTTAGCATTTAATCCTTTGACTTTAAAAATGGAAATATTCTCAAAAGCAGTGTCTGATAGCTTACATAAATATTTTGTGCAACATTTTTTTAAAAAATCGAATAACAAAAATCTTTCTTTCTTTTTAAAAACACTTTGAGTAAAGACGCAAATTCAAAGATCAATATTATTTCTTAGTTGAGTTTTCAAATTTCATACTACGTTCATAATTTTTGTTTATTCGGGGGTGCCACTTAAATTTGTATGATTTTTGTGGCACCCCCGATTATTTAAAATTTTAAAATGAACACTCTACATACATTTTTCGCAGCTCAAATTCCTATGGTTCCTATTTTTGCATTTCACTTTTTCTTTAGGTTTATTAGTTTCTAGTTCATATAAGAGAGTATAGGAGTTTTGTTTAGTTGTTTTAAAACTTACTTCTCCTTGCCGCTAATGATCCATTGCTCCAGTAGAATCTTATGGCCGGCGGGGCCGAGATAAACCTCAATGCAGACATTCTCCCGTCGCGCCAAAATGGCCTCCATTTTCAGACAATGGGCGCGCCAACGGGAACACTAAGTAAGAGAGAGCGCGAGTAAAGAGAGAGTGTGAGTGAGTGTAAGAGAGAGAGTAATTGATTTACTTACGGTTATATTTACGTAAGACATATCACAGAAATGCTCCTCAGGTTCGTTCGAGTCGCCGCCCTTGGCGAGACCCATTTTTCTGAGAAACTGATCACAGTGTGGCCCAATTTTGGGCCTCGTTGCTGCGCAGCTGGAATTGTTGCCGTTAACATTAACATTGACATTTCCAGCTGCGCCGCTGCTGGCAGTGGCTGTTGATGTGGCTGCTGCTGCTGCACGTACTCCTCCTCCTACTCCTCTTTCTACTCCTTTTTCTACTCCTTTTTCTACTCCTATTTCTACTCCTCTTAGACCTACTCCTGCCATTCCTACTCCCATTTCTACTCCTTTTGCTGTTGTCGCTGCTGACGCCGTCAAAGAGAGACTTTGAGGACGCGTCTCTGCCCCCGCGCTGCCACCGCGCAGACATGTCGTGGCCAGCGATTGTAGCGAGTGCAAAATGTTATCAGAGCCGGAAACGGATATGGATAGGGCACCGGAAATGGTAGCAGAACCGGAAACGGAACCAGTTGAACTGCCAGCACTTGAATTGTTGCTGCTCAGTTGCTCAACAGTGACGCCTCCACCTCCTCCTCCTCCTATTCCTGCTCCACTTCCCATACCTCCTCCCCCTGCACGATTCAACATGACACGTCGAACAATCTCAAAATCCCGTCGATCCAGATCATTGATGGCCAATGAAACTAGTTCCGGTTCGACGCTCATGCTCTGCGCTGCCGGCGACACTTGACGCAGCTGGCAGAGCTTTTGCGTCCAACGCTGATGTGTTGCATGATTATTGCTGCTGCTGCTGCTGCTGCTGAGCTGAGGCTGCGCATATGTGGAACGTGTCAAGGCATAAGGATTCGTTGTTATATTAATAGCTGCCCGCGATGTGGAGGGGCGTGGCGACAGGCGTCCACTAACCGCTGCTGACGTCAACTGCGACTGCGACTGCTGCTGCGACGGCGACTGCGACTGCGACTGCAACTGCAATTGATACTCATCATCGGCTATGGGTCTGCCCTCTAGGATAAGCGATGCCAGGCCAAGCACAATGCAATTGTAATTGTTCTGCTGTGACGTCACAGTTGATGCTGCTGACGCTGCCGCTGCTGCTGCTGCCGCCGCTGCTACTGCGCTGCCACCGCTGCTGCCGCCAACAACAACAATAGCTGCACCATTCTGTGCCAAGCCAGCGGCAGGCGGAGAATTTGTAACGCTTGTGGGTATCATCTCGTGTTGTCCCACTTACTCGTCTCGTCTCTCTCTTAGAAAGCTCTCTCGAATACTCCTGCTGCTGCTGCTGATCCTCCTCTCCTACGTCTACTTGTAGATGTTGATTCGTCGTCCTCTTCGCACCTGCACCAGAAGTACGCTGAAATGTCAAAAGGAAAGCAGAAATTAAGAGAGAGCTTTAGTAGACTCAAGAGAGATGGGAATTTTAATAACGGATAATCAGGAACACAAAAGAGAGTGAGCAAAGGAGCTTGAAATGTAGAGTGAATAAGAGCAGATGAAATGAAGAGAAAACTTGCGATATTTCTGTATGTTGAAATATGAAATTGATAAATGGAAAATTTGCAGTTCTCTTTGCATTTATTTAATGGCATTGGGAAATGCAAATCGAATGTCAGCAGCTGTTGATAGAAACTGGAGCAAGGCACCCTGTATGTCAAATTGAAATATGCTCTGAAGGTCCCCATAGTACATACCTATCAAGTATGTACATTAGGGTGTCCCTTATTTGGTCAGTCCATATTTTTAAATGCATACGGGCTAGTTCTGTTCATTAGGTCCTAAAGCACTTAGAAATAAATTTTTACCTTAATCGGAGTATGATAACCCGTGCCGACTTGGATCGGAAAATTTAAAGATTATAAGAGACAAAAAAAAATTTTTTTTTATTTTTTTAATTTTTTATTTTTTTATTTTGTTTATTAGGTCCTAAAGAACTCAAAACCAAGTTTTCACCTTAATCGGAGTACGATAACCCATTCAAATTTGCATCGAAACATGAAAAAACAGTATTTTAACACTGATTATACATTTTTCGATGATTTTTCATGTTTCGATGCAAATTTGAATGGGTTATCGTACTCCGATTAAGGTGAAAACTTGGTTTTGAGTTCTTTAGGACCTAATAAACAAAATAAAAAAATAAAAAATTAAAAAAATTAAAAAAAAATTTTTTTTTGTCCCATATAATCTTTAAATTAACCGATCCAAGTCGGCACGGGTTATCATACTCCGATTAAGGTAAAAATTTATTTCTGAGTGCTTTAGGACCTAATGAACAGAACTAGCCCGTATGCGTTTAAAAATATTGACTTTGACCAAATAAGGGACACCCTAATGTACATACATATGTATCTATATCTTCATATCACTCTGACACAATTTACTTTGACCTAGATTCTAGTTATATTGTGGCATTTAAAGAATATGCAATTGGTTTTCTATTGGCGTCGACACACTGACACGGCCTCAATGTGGCCCCAAAAAACCAGGCAACCAGGTCGTTACTTAATCAGGCAGCTGTTGCCATGTCAGAGAGCCGAGCGAGAGCGAGAGCGAGAGGGAGCCAGAAACTTGTGCAATGTGCATTTGGCGAATGCAACTTTTCAATCAAGCAACAATACATGTTGCTAAGCGCTGTGACGTCATTTGGACAGAACCAAGCCAAGCTTAGCGCAACATGTCAGTTTTGCATATAAACAATTTGGCAAAGCATCGCAAAGCGTCGAAGGTCAGCGTCAGTTTGATTCTTATTGCATATATGTTGCTAAAGACGCGCTTGGCAACCAAATTGCACAAACAGCTGTTTGTGTTTTTCAAGCATGTGTTGCAAAGGCTTGGAAACATAAAAAAAAAAAAAAAAAAAAAAAAAAAAAAAAAAAAAAAAAAAAAAAAAAAAAAAAAAAAAAAAAAAAAAAAAAAAAAAAAAAAAAAAAAAAAAAAAAAAGTACGCTGAAATGTCAAAAGGAAAGCAGAAATTAAGAGAGAGCTTTAGTAGACTCAAGAGAGATGGGAATTTTAATAACGGATAATCAGGAACACAAAAGAGAGTGAGCAAAGGAGCTTGAAATGTAGAGTGAATAAGAGCAGATGAAATGAAGAGAAAACTTGCGATATTTCTGTATGTTGAAATATGAAATTGATAAATGGAAAATTTGCAGTTCTCTTTGCATTTATTTAATGGCATTGGGAAATGCAAATCGAATGTCAGCAGCTGTTGATAGAAACTGGAGCAAGGCACCCTGTATGTCAAATTGAAATATGCTCTGAAGGTCCCCATAGTACATACCTATCAAGTATGTACATTAGGGTGTCCCTTATTTGGTCAGTCAATATTTTTAAATGCATACGGGCTAGTTCTGTTCATTAGGTCCTAAAGCACTTAGAAATAAATTTTTACCTTAATCGGAGTATGATAACCCGTGCCGACTTGGATCGGAAAATTTAAAGATTATAAGAGACAAAAAAAAATTTTTTTTTATTTTTTTAATTTTTTATTTTTTTATTTTGTTTATTAGGTCCTAAAGAACTCAAAACCAAGTTTTCACCTTAATCGGAGTACGATAACCCATTCAAATTTGCATCGAAACATGAAAAAACAGTATTTTAACACTGATTATACATTTTTCGATGATTTTTCATGTTTCGATGCAAATTTGAATGGGTTATCGTACTCCGATTAAGGTGAAAACTTGGTTTTGAGTTCTTTAGGACCTAATAAACAAAATAAAAAAATAAAAAATTAAAAAAATTAAAAAAAAATTTTTTTTTGTCCCATATAATCTTTAAATTAACCGATCCAAGTCGGCACGGGTTATCATACTCCGATTAAGGTAAAAATTTATTTCTGAGTGCTTTAGGACCTAATGAACAGAACTAGCCCGTATGCGTTTAAAAATATTGACTTTGACCAAATAAGGGACACCCTAATGTACATACATATGTATCTATATCTTCATATCACTCTGACACAATTTACTTTGACCTAGATTCTAGTTATATTGTGGCATTTAAAGAATATGCAATTGGTTTTCTATTGGCGTCGACACACTGACACGGCCTCAATGTGGCCCCAAAAAACCAGGCAACCAGGTCGTTACTTAATCAGGCAGCTGTTGCCATGTCAGAGAGCCGAGCGAGAGCGAGAGCGAGAGGGAGCCAGAAACTTGTGCAATGTGCATTTGGCGAATGCAACTTTTCAATCAAGCAACAATACATGTTGCTAAGCGCTGTGACGTCATTTGGACAGAACCAAGCCAAGCTTAGCGCAACATGTCAGTTTTGCATATAAACAATTTGGCAAAGCATCGCAAAGCGTCGAAGGTCAGCGTCAGTTTGATTCTTATTGCATATATGTTGCTAAAGACGCGCTTGGCAACCAAATTGCACAAACAGCTGTTTGTGTTTTTCAAGCATGTGTTGCAAAGGCTTGGAAACATGTGTTGCCAACAAATGTCTCAAGAGAGCCAATCCAATCTGTACTCCCTCTCTCTCTCTGTATATGTGTGCTGCTAAGCTTGTAAACATGTTTGTCTTTACTTTTGCTTTTGTTTTTTGCGTTTCTTCTTGACCTGCATACACAATATATAACTAGCGCGCGAGACGCAGTCAATGTACATACATACACAGCGCGGGAGAGACATAGACATAGAGAGAGAGAGAGAGAGGTGAGTATGTTGCTGCTTGTGTATGTGTGTGTTGCTGTTAGAAAACATATGATTTTTGTGTTGGCTGCTCACAATCAGTTGGCAATGTTTGCTCACATGTATTCAAGTCTGCTTGTGTGTGTGTGTGTGAGCAGTTTTGTTTATGGACGCTCGCTCATACAAATACACTTGGCCCACAATAGACAAGCATTCACACACACATACAGCAACAACAACAATAGCAACTTGTATATGAAAATGAGGGCAAGCGAATGGAACGTAACAGCAACAACAATAAACCGCAACAACAACCGTAGCGGAGTTTAATAATATTTGATTACATTATCGCTTTTATTTTTTATTTATGCATAATTTACGTTTTCTGCTTAACATACATATGTATATTCATGTATAAATATTGTTTTGAATAGCGGGAAAATTGTACAATTAAAAGATTTGGCGTTCTTAAGAGACTCTCTTAATTAAGACGCATTTCAAATACGCTACAAAATGGAGTTGTCAGTTATGTTTGTTTGTTTGTATGCGTGTAGATAAGGGAAAGCATGAGTAACTTAAGAGAATTGACATGCTGCTTCAAATGAACGGCAGTCCCGTTAGCAACATAATCAATTGCAGTTTATGATGTTTGTTTTTATTTTCTTTTTTAATTCATTGTGAACTAATTTAATTTTCGTTCGCTTTGGCCGCCGTCCTTGGCATGCTTTTTGATTTTGCAATAATCGTTTGTGTACCAATGTGAATGTGTGCGTCTGTATGTATAGATACATATGTTTATATGCATGTGCATTTGTTGTGTGTGGTTTATTTTTGCTGAGTGCGTTCTCCCTCTCTCTCTCTCTCTCTCTGCTGCATTCATTGCACATTTATTAAGGCGCATTGCAAAAATTTGCATTTATTTATTTGATTACCGGCAACGACGAATTTTCATACAGTGTATTATTATTTACACACACACAGATACAGATACATTGTATCTGTCCGTCTGTCTATGTGTTCCGTTATGCAAATGTGCAAAAGAAAGAAACTAAATAATTGGGCCCAACAGTGAAAGGCAAATTACATACTATACATACATACAAATGCTTCAATGTTTGTCTAGCGCCAGCGCTAGATGGCGCTGCATACAACGAAAAACCAGTTCACAATTGTTTCAAAGTGTTGCAACTTTGAAAAAGCAAACAACAAAAAAAAGAAACAAGTTCCGACGCTGACGTCGCTGCTGCAGTCGCCGTCGTCGCCTTTCGCTTCGCTGCTTCCTTTGCCTTTGGCTGACTTTT
>JBAMBL010002860.1:600000-847959 GCA_037043405.1 Drosophila subquinaria | reverse complement strand
TATATATATATATTACAAACGTGTATTTTGGGGACACATAAAAGGTATGATTTTTTATAGCTTAATCGATCAAAAATATAGTCCTAAGCACTCTAATTTAATCTTTTTTATTATTCGGTTATCCGTTTTGAAGCTATATCAAAATTTTTATGAAAACAGCATTTTGGGTACTTTGAAAAAAACGAGTGTATTGAGGACTGGTGTCTTCAAAAAACACGATACTTAACAAATTAAATTAAATTTATATATAATCTGCAGTAGAGAGATTAATTTAAGGACAAAAATTTGGTGATGCCACCCTGTTGGGTATAATTACAATTTTCGTATATTTTAGGGACACATGTTAGACATTTATAGATCGTTTAATTTGAGGTCTTATTATATATTACGTTTCAGGGACATTGTCCCTAAAATAAACATTACAAAAAAAATGAAGAAAAGTGAACGAAATGCATATTTCGGGGTCAATGGAACAATGGAATGGAACGATTTCAATGCACAGTACATTTTGAGGACTTCAAAACATATAACGCATATTTTGGGGTCGCATCTATAACTATTACAGAACGTTAAGTTTGAGGACTCTATAATAATAGTGCTGGAATGGAACGATTTCAATGCACAGTACATTTCGAGGACTTCAAAACATATAACGCATATTTTGGGGTCGCATGTATAACTATTACAGAACGTTAAGTTTGAGGACTCTATAATAATAGCGTTTCAAGTAAATTGTTCCTGAAATAATCAAAGAGCCAAAAAATAAAGACCAGTCAAAAAATTGACTCTAAAATTATAAGTTATAAGTTATAAACATTTTTATTCCAGAAATGTTCTTTGACAAAATTCGAGACATATTTAAGCATATGAATATAATAACTAAAACCATTTTAGCTTGCAGGTTTTAAACAGAATTCATAAAAATAAAGGTAAGTTTACATGTAAAATATTGAAATACATATTCATTATATTTAATTTACAAATAATATTGAATAATATAAATTCAATCTCATATGATAATAGTTAAACGACTTTAGCTAGATATATATTGCTCTCATATTACGAAAAGTATTCTAATTCATATTCACTATATTTAATTATAAAGAAAGAACAAGAAAATTTAAAAAAATGTTAATTTGAACAAAATTTAAAATTTTCATGGACTAACATTATAACTAAATATAATAAATATGTATTATTATTTTTTTTACATAATATGACAGCAATTTATAGTTAGCTTAAGTTATTAAACTATAAACAAAAGATATTGTAGTTCTAATATTCAAAATCATTTGTAAAATACCAAGTAATGCAATATTCTCCAGAAATATTTTAAATATAATGTGCGTTCTTACATATGTTTGTAATTGTGAACAGAATTTGTTGAATTAAAGGTAAGTTTACAATGTAAAGTAATCAAATACATATACTTTATATCAAATTATAAAATTTTACGAATGTTACTGAGTAATAGAATTACAATTTCTTATGTTGATAACTAAAAAACTTAATATAAGTATATATTGCTTTCATATTGTATAAAATAATCTAATATATATTCATTATATTTAATTATAAAGTGAGACCAAGAAAATTGTAAAAAATGTTTAATTGGACAAATTTTACAATTTTCGTGGACTAACATTATAATTAAATATAATAAATATGTATTATTTTATTTTACATAATATGAGAACAAAATATACTTAACTTAAGCTTTTAAATTTTGAGCATAAGAGATTGTAATTCTATTATTCAATATCATTTGTAAAAATTCTAAGCAATGCGATATTTTCCAGAAATATTTTAAGCATTATGTGAGTTTTTACATATGTTTGTAACAGTGATTGATTACAGGTTTAACAAACTTAAATACTGCATACAAAGGTAAGTAAACAATGGAAATAATGTAATACATCTTGAATTCATTGATGTATTAGAAGTTAATCAAACAAAATACAACTATTTAGATTTACGGCCCTCGGCCTTACGCTGATTGTCTAACCAACTTTTCATTTGAGCAGGAGTACGATCCTTTAGACAACGAGACCCTTGAATTATTTTACTGCACTCGGAAAGCGATGGTAACTTCGAAATATTTTTTAAGTCACCGAAAATGCTAGAAAGCTCCTGTTTTTCTTCTGCTGTCCAACGTATACGACGCGTCTTTCCAAATGGGGATGCTGTGAATAGACATATGGTGTTTAAACTTCCAATACTTTTTGTATTTAAGTTTTACTTACTGCTTCGTCGATTTTTGAATTGCTTAAGCGAATTTTCAAAATCTTCATCATCATCATCGTCGTCACGGGTTTCTGCTTCAATGTCCGAATCATCTGTGTCGTTTTCGTCGTCAAGATCTTGAATGGCTTCTTTGCCATTTTGAGCATCCGCTGTAAGAATAATAAAAGACATTTGATTGCTCAAATTTACTCTAAAAAAAACATAGATTCGGATTGAATTCCCAAATTGTATTACTTACCGTCACATTCTTGATGTGTTACGGTTTTACTGCCATTATCATGATCTATTGCCGCCATCAATAGCTTTGACACCACAGTAATTTCTGCTGCTGATGAGGGCTGACGATATATATTTTTGTGTATGTCCTTATGATGCCCCATGAAGTTAGCCAATCGGTCTATTTGAGCATCTTCAACGTTTAACATCGAAGTGTAAGTTGCAATATGTTTTCGAAGCGCCGTTCCTCTTAATGAATTGGGCACATTTGCTCCACAAGATTCTGCGAACTTTTTAAGTAGAGGGCAAGCACGTATATATTGTTTTCCCAGCGGATTTGAATGTGGAACGCTAAAAATATAATTATTTGGCAGTTTTACTCCAGCTTCAAGTCTATATTTTAAGATGGCATCAATGCAACGGCGATCAAAAGGGCTTAAAAGCACACCAACACTTCTGTTTAATTTTCCTCTTATTGTCAGCCTTACAAAATCTTTAGCAAGGTTTTTTTCGGACTCTTGCAAATTATTAAAGTTACAGAAATCAACACTTTCGCCAATAGCTTGTGCGGAGCTATAATTTTCAATTGTGAGTCTTTCAATTTCGCCCGCGCGGCGACGGTTGAAAATTTGTAGGCTTATTAAAGTCGTCTCTATTAAACTTGACCATTCCTGCAAATCAAAGTTATTTTGCAATGTTTTCAGCGACTTAGAAGATTTATTTTTTAAGAACTCAAACAAAGTCTTTATGTCTTCTTTACTAGGTAAAACTGTTTTTACTGCTCTTCTTATCATTGTTTGATCTTCGACTGCTTTTTTATTTATATATATAGGTACTTCAAGTTCCCAAAGATGTATAAAGTCCTTAACTAGTTTTTTTTTACAGTGGTCAGATTGTTTAATGCAATAGCTTTGCAAAAGTTTTGCACACTTTTTAATTAACGCAGTTAATGTTGTTGCTACTGATGGCGTCTTGAAGCACATCTTTTCATTATCCCACTGGGCAGTTGCGCGAATACACGATACAATCAAGTCCACGTGTTCCGGTTTAATTGCATCTTCGAGCTCTTTTATTTTCCCGTTAGACTGTTTATCAATTTCTAGTTTTAGTCTTCCTAGAACGCGCATGTGTGCTCGGATCATATCGTGCTGCAATTTTCCGTGCTTCACACTTTCGTTGTTTGCATACAACACAATAAGGTGGTCATACAACACTGTTCTAGAAATCTGATCATCGTTTAGCACAGGAATAATTTTTTCACGAAGTATGTCGTTTGCAGATGAATGCATAAAGCCAGTCTTAGCACGACCCTGTTTTATTAAATTCTTCTTTCCTTTCGTGTGACTATTATGCGGACAGTGAACTATATGGCTTCTTAAAGTTGTTTTTGGGAAAAAGCCATTACACATATAGCAGCATACGAAGTCCTCTGACGTATTTTTAGATTTTTCGCGTTTCTGACGAGGTGCAATTAAAGTGCCAGTGTTTTTTGTTTCATCAGTGTTATGAATAAAATCTCCTTTTTTACGGATAACATCAATCAATTCATTCCTTTGAGAGCTTCGTTTCGGATGGGCGAGAAATCGTTTTACCTCTGGAACATCTTTATGAATAAGTTCCAAATGTCGAGCAAATTTGGTTTGAAGCTTATTGCAGAACATACAAAAGTGCTGCTTTGATTTTTTTGCAAGCTTAGCTACCGGAATATGTAGTTGCCTCACATCGAAAAGACGCTTATCTGGCAAATAAGTAAAGCTATTTCCTGAACTAATGTTCATCGGTTCAGAAGTCGAATCAAGACTATTTTGAGTTTTTTCGGGATCATAAGAAGGATCAAGTATAGAGTCAAGAGCATTATTAGTGTTTTCAGGGTCAATTGTGACATCAATAGAATCAAAAATTGGATTATTTGAATTATGTTCGGAATTTTCATTCGTATCTAAAAGACAAATAAATGTTATTCGATAGAAAAATAATCTGATATGATATGGTTTGAAAAATGATTACGTACTTAATAATACGCTTGTATCATTGATCTGCTCTTGGTGTGCCGATTTAATTGTTAATGTGTTCTCTGTTTTGTTTTGATGACTAATCTGGTCTTCAGTGGTTGAAATTTCATCTTCTAGAGTTATTAAAAACATGTAAGCATAAACAAAATCTTAAAAAAATCTACAAGAAAACTTTACAAATATTATATTCGAGCTCATTAAATAATTTCTCATTTACATTTGTTTATTAATAATAATTGCAAAACTTTATAAATAGAATTAACCCTCAGAATTACAAAACTCTTATAAAAGCTTTCATACCTAGGCTCTTGTTGAGTTCTTTACATTTAATCTGAAGTGCTGTTTCATCGTCTGAAAAATAATTCATGTTAGTATATTATAAAAATAAAACATTAAGCGACAATATTTTTCAGGATCGGATTCCATAAAATTTGATTAAAATAAATTATCTCACCTCCTTTTTCGAGCACATCAGCTTCATACCGGCAATTGCTGAACTTAGCGAGACACTTCTTTTCTCTTAAATTTGTTATTTTGGCCTCTGGCACAACGTAATATTCTCCGCAAAAAATTAGGAAAAACATCTTTTCTAAATTAAAAAAAAAAAATGTTTATTGTGTGGTTTTATTGTAATAATGGGATTGGAAATACATAATTAAAAATACAATAGCTTATATTTAAGGAATAAAAGCCCAGATTATAAAAGTTCAGTAAATAGGCAATTAGCTAGAGTTAGCGTAAGCAAAAAACTTCTCGATCGATTTGAAAGTAATAGCAGCGAAGAGTATTGCAATTTGCATATGTTCAGTATTGATTTGACACAATGCGAAAATCAGATTGTTTTTTTTTATTTCTTTAAATATTTTAACATAATGTTGCTTATTATTTAATTTTTAAGGAACCGTAAGATCCTATACTCAATATAAAATAAATCAAAAAAATTGTCTTCAAAATAAAATAGGTGTACCATAATTTGGCCAAACAATTACTTCAGTAACTGTATGTATACACATATGTAATAAAACATACAGGGTGCCCCAGAAACCGAAGCCATCCAAAAATCTCCCAAAATTGTATCAAAATTAATGAGATTTACGAATGGTTTTGATTTCTGTGACACCCTGTATGTTTTATTAAATATGTGTATACATACAGTTACTGAAGTAATTGTATGGCCAAATCATGGTACAAATATTCAAGTAAAACAAAATTGAAATTTAACACTTATTATTTTGAATTTTTTTTATAAATGAAAGTAATTGAAAGTTGCTAATGGTCTTATGAACATTTTCAGAAAAAAACAGGAGAAATCAATCAAGTTTAACTTTTTAAAATAACAGATGATTTTTTTGCATTGTGAAAAGAATAACTGTCTTAATGAAGGTTTTTTTTTACTTAAGCTTTTCGACTTTTCAATTCACAATTTTTATAGATTTATTTTTTTATTTTTAGCAACTTCTTACACTTTTTTAATTTCTTTAATAAAAAAATTAAATTATGGCAAAAAAATAATGGCGGCTTGTCGGCAACAAAGAGCGTCGTCACTGACCTATGTCCATATGTATGTATAGCTGCTTGTATAGTTGTACATAATCAACATCCACTTATATACATATATAAGCTTCGAAGAAAATTATGTTTATCACATAATTTGCACAAGTTACATTAAATTGCATTGCATTATTATTTTCAAACGACCACAGCAAATATACATAGATATGGACGTTTTAACATTGTACAATAAGTGGCGACAGTATGCTGCTGAAAAATTGATGTTACTTTTCACTTCTATGTACATATATACAAATGCGCGCTATTTTTTCCACTGAAACTATTTCACAATCAATATACACATATATATACATACATAGTATGTATAGTCAAATCTTTTTTTTTTTCTAATACAGCATTTATGTATGTACATTGTACAATAAATGGGGACTGTATATGCTGCTGAAAAACTTCCGTTACTTTTCAATTCTATGTACATACATATCAATGCGCGCGAATTTTTCCACTGAAATTATTTCACAATCAATTCACACATGTATATACTTAGTATATATATTTAAATATATATATTTTTTTTTTAATACAGCACATATGTATACATAGATTTGTATGTACATTGTACAATAAACGGTGACTGTATATGCTGCTGAAAAACTTCCGTTACTTTTCCCTTCTATGTACATACATATCAATGCGCGCGAATTTTTCCACTGAAATTATTTCACAATCATTATACACATAAATATACCCAGTAAATATGTTAATATATTTTACACACCTCACTTATGTTATTGATCGTGAAATTAAACTCAATAGTTCAGAAAATAGGCGATCAATATTATTTGTTTCTTTAATTGTCTTCAATGTCTTTTAGTTTCCGATCGTATGGCAAATGGTTACAAATTAGAGGTCGCAAGCTAAGTTGTCGATAGTTTTTTTTATGTATGTAAATAACACAACTCGTTACAAATCACTTGTGACGTCATAAAGTTATTGCTTCAACAGAAATTACTCTTTTTCTAAGTATGCATTGTTTTATTCAACTTGAATTTTCACTCAGAATTTAATCAGTGAGAAAATAGTAAATTAATATTAATATTTGTACAACATTCTTGTGTTTCCTTTCCGATCGTATTTGTATGGCTAATGGTAATTAATAAGAGGACGCAAGGTACATTATCGATAGTTTTGCAAGCTCATAACACAAAGCATTGAATATCACTTTGTGACGTCACAAACATAACCATGACTTTTTTCTTAAACGTGCAATTTTATAAAAATAATAATTTTTGGAAATAAATTTATAATAATAATAAGTTACCATATTGGCATAAATTATTTATAAAAAGTAATTTTTGAAAATAGATACTAGTTTGTATAATGAAAAATACTTTTTCGTGTTTTTTCTTAGCGTTTCACAATCGCTGCTAATTTTTTCCAATACACAAATTATTTACCATACAACCTTTTTTTATAAAATGTTATATTTTTATTTAACAAGGGTAACAAAATAATAAAAAAAAAAAATTGCATACTTTTAAATTAGACAATAATGTTTGAGTAATGTGGTTATGACGTCACAAAGTGATTTGCAACGCTTCGCGATACCGACATAATAAAAATATCGCTAACATACCATGCGTCCTCATTTGCCATACAAATACAATCGGAAAGGAAACACAAGAATATGCAAACATACATATATTTATATTGATCTACAGATCTGAGTGCAAATTCAAGTTCAATACAACAAGAAAGGTGTAAAGAATGCGATATATGAATATTAGAGTGGTATGGAGTATGGAGGAAAAATAAAATTTTTTTTAGATTTCAAGCGGTTGTCAAAATCGTAATGTACGACAAATTTTAAGAAAATTTGCTCAAGAAACCATGGTTCTAAATTCTAAATCTAGCGATTTTTAACGAGAAATGATGATAAGATATGGCTTTTCATAGGATTTCGCAAATTTCGAGCTAAATATCGGAAGCTAGATTTTGACTTTAGAACCATGGTTTCTTGAGCAAATGTTCTTAAAATTTGTCGTACATTACAATTTTGACAACCGCTTGAAATCGAAAATAAAAAAAAATTTTTCCTCCATACTCCATACCACACTAATATTAATATATCGCATTCTTTACACCTTTCTTGTTGTATTGAACTTGAATTTGCACTCAGATCTGTAGATCAATATATATGTATGTTTGCATATTCCTGTGTTTCCTTTCCGATTGTATTTGTATGGAAAATGAGGACGCATGGTATGTTGGCGATATTTTTATTATGTCGGTATCGCGAAGCGTTGAAAATCACTTTGTGACGTCATAACCACATTATTCAAACATAAATGTCTATTTTGAAAGCATGCAATTTTTTTTTTTATTATTTTGTTACCCTTGTTAAATAAAAATATAACATTTTATAAAAAAAGTTTGTATGGTAAATAATTTGTGTATTGGAAAAAATTAGCAGCAATTGTGAAACGCTAAGAAAAAACACGAAAAAGTATTTTTCATTATACAAACTAGTATCTATTTTTAAAAATTACTTTTTATAAATAATTTATGCCAATATGGTAACTTATTATTATTATAAATTTATTTCCAAAAACTATTATTTTTATAAAATTGCACGTTTAAGAAAAAAGTCATGGTTATGTTTGTGACGTCACAAAGTGATATTCAATGCTTTGTGTTATGAGCTTGCAAAACTATCGATAATGTACCTTGCGTCCTCTTATTAATTACTATTAGCCATACAAATACGATCGGAAAGGAAACACAAGAATGTTGTACAAATATTAATATTAATTTACTATTTTCTCACTGATTAAATTCTGAGTGAAAATTCAAGTTGAATAAAATAATGCATAATAAGAAAAAGAGTAATTTCTGTTGAAGCAATAACTTTATGACGTCACAAGTGATTTGTAACGAGTTGTGTTATTTACATACATAAAAAAAACTATCGACAACTTAGCTTGCGACCTCTAATTTGTAACCATTTGCCATACGATCGGAAACTAAAAGACATTGAAGACAATTAAAGAAACAAATAATATTGATCGCCTATTTTCTGAACTATTGAGTTTAATTTCACGATCAATAACATAAGTGAGGTGTGTAAAATATATTAACATATTTACTGGGTATATTTATGTGTATAATGATTGTGAAATAATTTCAGTGGAAAAATTCGCGCGCATTGATATGTATGTACATAGAAGGGAAAAGTAACGGAAGTTTTTCAGCAGCATATACAGTCACCGTTTATTGTACAATGTACATACAAATCTATGTATACATATGTGCTGTATTAAAAAAAAAATATATATATTTAAATATATATACTAAGTATATACATGTGTGAATTGATTGTGAAATAATTTCAGTGGAAAAATTCGCGCGCATTGATATGTATGTACATAGAATTGAAAAGTAACGGAAGTTTTTCAGCAGCATATACAGTCCCCATTTATTGTACAATGTACATACATAAATGCTGTATTAGAAAAAAAAAAAGATTTGACTATACATACTATGTATGTATATATATGTGTATATTGATTGTGAAATAGTTTCAGTGGAAAAAATAGCGCGCATTTGTATATATGTACATAGAAGTGAAAAGTAACATCAATTTTTCAGCAGCATACTGTCGCCACTTATTGTACAATGTTAAAACGTCCATATCTATGTATATTTGCTGTGGTCGTTTGAAAATAATAATGCAATGCAATTTAATGTAACTTGTGCAAATTATGTGATAAACATAATTTTCTTCGAAGCTTATATATGTATATAAGTGGATGTTGATTATGTACAACTATACAAGCAGCTATACATACATATGGACATAGGTCAGTGACGACGCTCTTTGTTGCCGACAAGCCGCCATTATTTTTTTGCCATAATTTAATTTTTTTATTAAAGAAATTAAAAAAGTGTAAGAAGTTGCTAAAAATAAAAAAATAAATCTATAAAAATTGTGAATTGAAAAGTCGAAAAGCTTAAGTAAAAAAAAACCTTCATTAAGACAGTTATTCTTTTCACAATGCAAAAAAATCATCTGTTATTTTAAAAAGTTAAACTTGATTGATTTCTCCTGTTTTTTTCTGAAAATGTTCATAAGACCATTAGCAACTTTCAATTACTTTCATTTATAAAAAAAATTCAAAATAATAAGTGTTAAATTTCAATTTTGTTTTACTTGAATATTTGTACCATGATTTGGCCATACAATTACTTCAGTAACTGTATGTATACACATATTTAATAAAACATACAGGGTGTCACAGAAATCAAAACCATTCGTAAATCTCATTAATTTTGATACAATTTTGGGAGATTTTTGGATGGCTTCGGTTTCTGGGGCACCCTGTATGTTTTATTACATATGTGTATACATACAGTTACTGAAGTAATTGTTTGGCCAAATTATGGTACACCTATTTTATTTTGAAGACAATTTTTTTGATTTATTTTATATTGAGTATAGGATCTTACGGTTCCTTAAAAATTAAATAATAAGCAACATTATGTTAAAATATTTAAAGAAATAAAAAAAAACAATCTGATTTTCGCATTGTGTCAAATCAATACTGAACATATGCAAATTGCAATACTCTTCGCTGCTATTACTTTCAAATCGATCGAGAAGTTTTTTGCTTACGCTAACTCTAGCTAATTGCCTATTTACTGAACTTTTATAATCTGGGCTTTTATTCCTTAAATATAAGCTATTGTATTTTTAATTATGTATTTCCAATCCCATTATTACAATAAAACCACACAATAAACATTTTTTTTTTTAATTTAGATAAGATGTTTTTCCTAATTTTTTGCGGAGAATATTATGTTGTGCCAGAGGCCAAAGTAACGAGTGTAAGAGAGAAGAAGTGCTTCGCAAAGTTGAACAAGGGCTGGAATGAAGCTGATGTGCTCGAACGGGGAGGTGAGATAATTGAATTTAATCAAATTTTAAAAATGTAATTTCTGAAAATTACCGCTTATGTCTAATTTATATACTATTTGCAAACGTTAATTATTTTGCAGACGATGAAACAGCACTAAAGGTCAAATGTGAAGAGCTCAACAAGAACTTAGGTATGTAAGAAATTTAAAGAGTTGCATTAATCTGAGCTTTAATTTTATTTCCACTCATCAATTCATAAACTATAGAAAACTCAACCACAGAAGATCTGGCTTTAAACCTAGTAAAGACCGAGAGCACATTAAAAGATAATTCGACAACACAAGGTGTGATTAAAAGTAAAAGTGAAATAATATCATTTTATTTATCATTTTCTATAATAAATTTCTTTACAAATAATATTAGGTTCAAGTGTAAGCTCCGAGATCAACTCGAGTGCTACAACTGTAGATTCAATTGACTCCGAAACTAAAAAGAACTTCGATTCGTTTACTGATGACTCTATTATTGATCCTACTTACGATCCGGATACAGATGATGTTTCAGATAACGAAACAGAATTCCATGTGGAGGAATTCGATTCGGAAGATTTGGATACCTCACTTGAAAACCTCAGAAATAAGCAAAGCGGTATGTGAATCTTACTTGCAAAAATAACTCGTAGCTTAATGACCATTTGTCTATTCACAGCATGCCCATTTGGAAAAATTCGTCGTATACGTTGGACTGCAGAAGAAAAACAGGAGCTTTCTAGCATTTTCGGTGACTTAAAAAATATTTCGAAGTTACCATCGCTTTCCGAGTGCAGTAAAATAATTCAAGGGTCTCGTTGTCTAAAGGATCGTACTCCTGCTCAAATGAAAAGTTGGTTAGACAATCAGCGTAAGGCCGAGGGCCGTAAATCTAAATAGTTGTATTTTGTTTCATTAACTTTCTTATACATCAATGAATTGAAGATGTATTAGATTATTTCCATTGTTTACTTACCTTTGTATTCAGTATTTAAGTTTGTTAAACCTGTAATCACTCACTATTACAAACATATGTAAAAACTCACATAATGCTTAAAATGTTTCTGGAAAATATCGCATTGCTTAGAATTTTTACAAATGATATTGAATAATAGAATTACAATCTCTTATGCTCAAAATTTAAAAGCTTAAGTCAAGTATATTTTGCTCTCATATTATGTAAAATAAAATAATACATATTTATTATATTTAATTATAATGTTAGTCCACGAAAATTGTAAAATTTGTCCAATTAAACATTTTTTACAATTTTCTTGGTCTCACTTTATAATTAAATATAATGAATATATATTAGATTATTTTATACAATATGAAAGCAATATATACTTATATTAAGTTTTTTAGTTATCAACATAAGAAATTGTAATTCTATTACTCAGTAACATTCGTAAAATTTTATAATTTGATATAAAGTATATGTATTTGATTACTTTACATTGTAAACTTACCTTTAATTCAACAAATTCTGTTCACAATTACAAACATATGTAAGAACGCACATTATATTTAAAATATTTCTGGAGAATATTGCATTACTTGGTATTTTACAAATGATTTTGAATATTAGAACTACAATATCTTTTGTTTATAGTTTAATAACTTAAGCTAACTATAAATTGCTGTCATATTATGTAAAAAAAATAATAATACATATTTATTATATTTAGTTATAATGTTAGTCCATGAAAATTTTAAATTTTGTTCAAATTAACATTTTTTTAAATTTTCTTGTTCTTTCTTTATAATTAAATATAGTGAATATGAATTAGAATACTTTTCGTAATATGAGAGCAATATACATATATCTAGCTAAAGTCGTTTAACTATTATCATATGAGATTGAATTTATATTATTCAATATTATTTGTAAATTAAATATAATGAATATGTATTTCAATATTTTACATGTAAACTTACCTTTATTTTTATGAATTATGCTTAAAACCTGCAAGCTAAAATGGTTTTAGTTATTATATTCATATGCTTAAATATGTCTCGAATTTTGTCAAAGAACATTTGTGGAATAAAAATGTTTATATAACTTATAACTTTACAGTCCATTTTTTGATTGGTCTTTATTTTTTGGCTCTTTGATTATTTCAGGAACAATTTACTTGAAGCACTATTATTATAGAGTCCTCAAACTTAACGTTTTGTAATAGTTATAGATGCGACCCCAAAATATGCGTTATATGTTTTGAAGTCCTCAAAATGTACTGTGCATTGAAATCGTTCCATTCCATTGTTCCATTGACCCCGAAATATGCATTTCATTCACTTTTCTTCATTTTTTTTGTAATGTTTATTTTAGGGACAATGTCCCTGAAACGTAATATATAATAAGACCTCAAATTAAACGATCTATAAATGTCTAACATGTGACCCCAAAGTATGCGTTATATGTTTTGAAGTCCTCAAAATGTACTGTGCATTGAAATCGTTCCATTCCATTGTTCCATTGACCCCGAAATATGCATTTCGTTCACTTTTCTTCATTTTTTTTGTAATGTTTATTTTAGGGACAATGTCCCTGAAACGTAATATATAATAAGACCTCAAATTAAACGATCTATAAATGTCTAACATGTGTCCCTAAAATATACGAAAATTGTAATTATACCCAACAGGGTGGCATCACCAAATTTTTGTCCTCAAATTAATCTCTCTAGTGCAGATTATATATAAATTTAATTCAATTTGTTAAGTATCGTGTTTTTTGAAGACACCAGTCCTCAATACACACGTTTTTTTCAAAGTTCCCAAAATGCTGTTTTCATATAAATTTCTATATAGCTTTAAAACGGATAACCGAATAATAAAAAAGATTAAATTAGAGTGCTTAGGACTATATTTTTGATCGATTAAGCTATAAAAAATCATACCTTTTATGTGTCCCCAAAATACACGTTTGTAATATATATATATATATATATACATTTAATACAGTTTGCAGTTCAACTCAACCGTTGATTGCAAGTGGGGTGACAGAAAAGAGAGGACCAAAGAACGCCAGCAATGTAAGCACGTGTCTGTGGGCGACACTTGACAATGAGCACTCAAAACAGATGGAAACACACACACAACACTCACACACACTCTTTCTGAATGAGACACGACACAACGGACAGTCAGACAGAGAGACAGACAGCTCTCTAAAGATGAAGGCTTGGCTTGGCTGCCAAAAGTGAATTGGTTTTCGACATCGACGACGTCATTGTCATCCTATTGGTTCTGGGTCTCGGCCTGGCTCTGACTCTGAGTCAGGGTCTGGCTCTGGGTCTGCTTCTGGCCAGGGTCTATTGCTTGTTGCTGGCCTGTCCTTCACATTTTTGTTCTGCTTGCCACGTATTTGCACTACGGACAGCTGTTAACACACACACTGGACATTCTCTCCTCTTTTGTTGTCATTATAATCATTTTTTATTTATTTTTTTGGGGAGGCACAAAAGTTTACACGTATTATCAGAGCTGTTTATTTGTCAACATGCGGCTATATATATACTTTAAAAATCACATTCATTAAGTTGCAGCACATGGGACGAATGATTAATTTTATGCTGTCGTCCCGAAAGAAGGCAACGTTGCAGTTGCCGCTGCAATCAGATGTTGCAGTATCTGCAAAAAAGTTGAGGGTTTCGCGCTTACGCTTCAGCTGGCCATTTAGCCAGAATGAGCTGTCATTTTACACGTTATTAAAATTACTTGAGTGCTTGTCGAAGCTGTCACTCAGCGCGCGTGAGTATTATGTGAAATATATCACGCATACGACGCGTTGGACGATCAAAAACAACGTGCAGAAAATATATATGTATATTTATATCGATAATGGTCATAAGCACATCGTAAATTTGTAAGATGAATTTCTGCATAGCCAACTAACTTAGGACAGGGTGTTAAGTTGGGTTTTTTATTCATTTTAAATATACAAATAATATTAATAATTATTTGAAATATAAATTTCCTAAATTTTAGTTTATTTTTGGCAAAAAGTAAGATGTGCCATTAAAATGGCTCATACACTCACACTTGTTAAAGAGCGTAATAACTTGAGTATTTGCTAAAAACTCACGCATGGTAAGCTATTTATTATACGAAAGTAAACTGTACTTACCGTTATACATAGGAAAGCCATTTCGTTGCCAGTCCAGGGCCAAAGCAGTGAGTTATCATGCGTTGCTGCTGCTGCTGCTACTGCTACTGCTGATGATGATGATGATAGTAGGGACGATAACGTTGGCGATGCGAAGAAGAAGATGCCACAGTCCGAGCAACGAGAGGAAGTGAATGGGGGCAGGGGGCAGCAGGTCCGACGGCTGAAGAAATTTTCAGGCTCAGTTGCTCTAATGCTGCTGCTTTGTGCCAGTCGAATCCAATTTTAGTTGCATGAGCTACTCACAGCTCGACTTGCGTTAACTTCACTTTCACAGGAAAAAAGAAAGGAATTGACGCATACACACTCACTCACACTCGCACACACACTCGGACACACACACGCAGAGAAAGCGGTGGACACTTTCGGGCGCCGCAGCTGGAAAGCGGCTGCTTGGCGAGCGACTTTGCCTTTTGCAGTTGGCAAATGATAAAAACTGGCAACGCACTGCTAGAAAATATGCATTTTTAATGCCATAAATTAGTTTTGCTGTTTGCCGTTGCCGTTGCAGTTGCCGAGCACCAGGGAACTGCAATGAGATGGAAAGAGTAAAAGAAAGAGATAGTTAGATAGAGTTAGAGAGTTGGAATGTGCTCATAAAAACCCAAGCCCAGTTGAGTTTCTATATCTGTTTAACGCTATGCATAAAAACCTAAGTGAAATACGCTTTCATTCTAAATGCGTTTTTAAATTTTACAACTGCTGCTGCAAAAGGTTTATGTAATTTATAATCTAATAGGTAGCTTCCATTAGTCTAGAACCAAGGAAGAGGAGTCGACACTGCAGAATGGGGAACAGGGCAAGGGGAACGGGGAACTGAGCAGCTGCTACAAAAGGTGGCACAACTTATATTCATTACAACTAATTTCGTATGCGCAATAACCGGACAAACTTTATTTCATAATAACTAATTGAAATGCAGTTTTTGTGCAAATCTGTTTTTAAAGCTGGCTTGTTGGTTTTATAAAGCTGCGGTTTGTTATTTCTGACGAATCCGTTTCAGACCCAGCGTCATGCGAAAACTATGAATGCAATGTAGCAGCTGCGAAGGCAGCTAGAAACCAAATACCCTGTAACAGGCACTAAAGTTAAATGCAATTTAGTGATTTAATAAGACATGGAAAAATCGACAGTTCAATTTTCGCGTAATCGTTTTTCTTTAACTCAATAATTGTTTGAAGATCAATCGAGTTGAATAAATCGATGTTCATAATAGTTCAAAGGCTTACATAAATAAACGTGTATTTTATGTTTAAAATTACTTTTTCTTAAAATTTATTTTGGGAAAGTCGATATATCGGAAACATTTTAAAATATAAATTACAATATGATTTACTTTTAGTCGATTTTTACAGTTTTACACAGTTTGTATTGACATCACTACATCAAATTTTATATTTGCCAGAGAATAAATATTTTATATTGATATATCAACGAGCCAATTTCGCCTATCAAATTCAATTCCCAGACTTATATATGATGCAATTTTAGCAATATTCCCAAAAATTCAAAAATTAGTCTGACGATGTACAAGTTATTTTCTCTCATATTCGGGGGACCAATGAGATTTGAGTCTGTCAAGAAACTCATTTCGAATGCAGAGTGAATCCGCTTTCTTATGCCACTTGGCTATGCTTTCAAAACTGCAACTCCCAAATCCAATCATAAAAATTGCATAAAAAACTATTTCGGCTTGCTGAAAATGGGCAGAATTGCAAACGTCGCAAGACTTGCCCCGGAACTGAGTGTTAGTGACTGAAAACTGCAAAATGCCGCTTAAAAATTCATGAGTGTGAAAAGCCGCAACGAGTGTGAAGGAAAGGAAAAGATGGCGAAGAAACGACCAAGGGTACAAGCTACAGAGAAAAGGCGAAAAAGTTGCCTCAACTTTCGGCAGCCACACAAAAATCATAACAGACTGAAAGGAAATCGAAGGGGTTGTGTGAAGAGTAATCGGAAGGGAAGGGCTGTAGCTCTAGGATTGTGTGGGCGTTGGGCTGCAGCAACTGACAGTCAGTGTGAATGAATGTTTATTGAAAGAGCAACGCCAGGACCTGGGCCAACTTGCAGTTTCGCGACCCTTAAAAAAAAAAAAATACATGAAACATCAGAGAATCAGAGCCAGGAGCTGCTCATATGCATAGGCAATGGCATAAATATGGGACCAGCTTCAGATGCAGCACTGCAGAGAGAAAAGCAGAAATACAGTGGACGAGGAAGTGGAAGGGAGAGAGAGGAATAGGGTATGTGATATGGCCCGTACAGACTCTTGCTTTTCATTCATATGAAATTACCTGCGGCCAAGAGGCGTAATGCCAGTCGGACTGCAAAATCCACTTAGGAAGTTGATACAATCAGTTGCCCTGACGAGCTGCCTGGCCTGAGAGCGCTCTCTGTCCTCAGTCTGCATGTGGATGGATTCATTAAAACGAATTGCTCTGAGTTTTACGGCCTTCTCCATCTCTTTCTTCCACCTCTGACCAGGCTCAACAACAACAACAACAACCAGGCCAAATAGTCCGAGTAGAGTTCGCCAGGGAATGAGTACAAATACGAGTACTATATACGATGTCTATATATGCAGTTTTTTGGTTTCTGTTTTGGGACTCATTGACGTGCAGATGCCACACACAGAGAGGGTAAGGGAGAAAGAGAGAGAGAGAGTTACTGGATGCTTGGTAGTGCCACTGTGACTGCGATTGTGGCCTGTGGTTGCCTCTGGTGCCTTGGTTTTGTTTGTGCCGCAAAGTATGCAACGGCTGCTGGTTTTGTGCACGGAAGCCAACAAATGAATTAGCCTCCGCTTGTTGCCAATGTCTAACTGACTGCCTGTCTGTCCTACTGTCCCTCTGTCTCTCTATGCTTTGCATGTTGTTTGTCTGTTTGCTTGTTGTTTGTTATTGTGTGTGTATTTGTGTGTGTGTGCGCTTGGCTTGTTTTGGCTAAAAACTTTGCACTGGCCACAAGTCGAAAACGCATTAAAACTGTAAATTAACTGGAGTATTGTGCAGATCAGCTACCTCCACCTCCTCCTCCTTCTTCTTCTACCTCCCCTTTGATTAGCCACACGACTGCACTTAAAGTGCGCCTAATTAGAAAATACTGCCCTATGTTGGGCGCCAATTGTAACGAGTGCTTTAAAACCGCAGACGGGTTTTTGTTTCTGGTTCCTTGTAACTTGTTACCAGCCTCGTTTTAGTCTCGGTGTCTCAGTCTCAGTCTTTAGAACGAGCTGTTAATTATTTATATTTTACATTTAATGCGCAGCTTAGGCCAAAACACAACCGCACACTCATACTCCTACGTATAGACTTGTACGAGTATGTTTACATCTAAGTATTCATATTCACATTCGTATTCATTTTCATATTCATATGCTGCCCATATCTGAAGCTTTCAGCTTTGAGTCGCTCTAGTGGTTTGAAGTGGGCGCCCGGGCAACACTTCCGCATCAGTGTTGGGCTGTGGGCGGTGGGCGTGTAGAAAAAGGAATAAAGCATACATCCCAAGCACATACGCACACCCACATCTACACACATGTTAAGAGATTTACATACATGCATATTGTGCTTACGCATACACTTGTACAAACAAACAAACCCAAAGAGTCGTCTCGTCTAAAGTAGAGCGAAGTCGCTCTGAACTAAACTCGACTCTGACTCTGACTCCAACTCTTATTCCCACTCCTACTCTTTTACTACATCTTCTCCTCCTTTTTCGACTCTACATGTCCATGTAACATGTTAATGAACTGCGCCAACTGTGTTTGCACAGAACTTAGTGTAATGTAATCCAAAGGCAACCAGGCAGGCGGTAGGCACCGCCATGATGAGGTAAATGCCAAAGAGGAGGGGGTTGCCTGACATTACCAACACACTCTCACAATCACACACACACACACGTAGGCACACCTCAACGCCCCAATGTGTCGAATGTTACGCCAAGGAGTAACTTTGACATTTAGCATTCAAGGCTTATGAGTGCCACAAACACTGAACGTGGAGCCTCGGGAGCACCGAGGAGGCGGCAGGGAAGGGGCGGGGCGGGCAGTGGCGGGACAAATGGAGGCTGCTCTGACACTGAGGCTGCAAACCGCCTGGGCAATTGCCTTATGGTTATTTTCATAGCCCTGGCTTGGCCACAAACTGCGAGCCAAGTGTGACATGTGCTGCAGCAAAAACGAGCACAAAAATAATAATAAAAAAAAGAAAGCAGAAAATACTCGTACAAAAACAAAAAACAGCATATGAAGGGGAGATAACCTGCAAACAGTTGGGATTTTTAGTAGTAACATCCTCGCTTATGGGCCTTATGCCATCAGAGATGCCAACGTGAGCGTTAACTGTTAGCCATTGGGAAATAAAACGTTGTTGCCTTGGCTATAATTCCAAAAGATTGCGAATGGGTTTCATACAAAAAAATTATGTCAACTCATACATTTGATTTATTAGAAAAGTTCATTAAAAGCTCTGTGACATGTTTTTAGATACATTTGCAAGTAAACTTTTAATTGAGTAATGTGAAATGGCAAAAAGACTTTCAATCTTTGCTCATGAGATTATTAGTATAAATCATTAAAGTTATTCAAGGATTATGCTTCTATACAAAATTTGTGTCTCACATACCAATTAAGGTCTTTGTCTTCAATCATAACGAACAATTATCGTTAAAATTTATTCTGTTATTTGACAGATTAGTGCTAAAATCACTCAAAATATTATCAGACTTGAAAACCAATTGAAAGCCTCTCAAATTATGCATGCGAATCGACATTAATTGCATTTCCCAATTGCACAAATTGCCTTTCGGTCGTTTTAAACACCTCTTCACAATTGCATACTTAGATATTCTGAACAAGTATTACTTACTGCTCTTGGCCAGCACTTTGTTGAAGTAGGGAGTAAGGAATAGAAGTAGGAGACTACGAGACTTCCATCGATTGTCACTTTTGTTGAAATTTTACGAAAATTTATGCATCAAAAATGTGCACTTTTGTCTATTGACAGTATTTGAAAAGTCTTTGGCAAGTGCAAGCTGGGTTGAGCATGCAAATCAACTGGCAGTTTGACGTCATAATTATTCATATTGTTGGCCAAAAGATGTTAAAGAGTGAGGTAGATAGACAGGCCGACAGGCGACTGAGCAGGGAAAGGGGAAGGAAGGGGAAGTAAAGACAAGTGCAGAGCACTTGCACCAGTGTCATATTAATTTAGTCAAGTGGCCACTTAAATTTTGCCACGACAACTACAACAACAACAATGACAATGATGATGATGTTGCTGTTGTTGTTGCTGTGGTTGTTTCTGTGGCTGTGGAACGAGACGAAGGATAACGATAAGGTGGACGTGAAAATGGCAGTCGCTTCTTGTCTGCCTCTCTGTGATTTGCATAACTGCATGGATATTAGTTGGCTTAAATGCCAGAGAATTCTCTGATTCTACACCTTGATAAAAAAAATCCCCAAGTTATTTGTCACAAATTTTTGGCAGCATTACAGTAATTTTAGCTTGTAAGTTATACAGTTCTATAGCAAAAGTTCCTTACAGCTTTGCAGTTAGCATAACTTTGTCAAAAGTTGGAGTCCCTCACCAACCTTTTGTCAGCCCAACAGTATTCAAAGTAAAAGCCAGAGTGACGTCAAAATGTCGCCCTCCACTGAGCCACCCATTGTACTAGTGAGCCAGTGAACCACTGAGCCAACCCCCGACCGCCTAATGATTACAGATTGCCAGCGGTATTTTAATAACCGCGCGACCGCAAAACAATAAATAAAAATCAAACAATAAACAAAAACGCGCACAAAGGCCGTGTAATGAAAAAGCGGCAGGATAAAGCTGGCAAATCGGCTAAATGCGGCTTAAATGCATTGCTGCGATTAATATTAATTTCATGCAGTGCACAGCAGAGCCGGGCCGAGCAGAGCAGAGCATGGCACAAGCACAGCGCAGTTGGAGGCCGTCCAACTTGCCATGTTGCATGTGCAACAAAGTCGACAAGTCAATGCTGCTGCGGCTGCTGCTGCTGTTGCTGTTGCTGCTAGTGATGAAGATGAAGTTGACATTGTTGGCGCTGCCACAAGCACAAGCCGACAAGATGATGACGATGACAATGGCGCACATCATGCGCATCATTAGCCAGCACCAGAGCCAGGCCGAGACCAGAATCAGAGCCAAGTCCTAGGACTCATATTGCTGTAGCCCCCCTGCGAGGCAGAGCGGTGGTTCAACGTCACTCAGTGTGACAGTAATGTTTGCATGTGGTCCCCTGAGTGGTGCCACATCTCTGCCACTACCATTATATGTATGTGCATATCTGTGTGTTTGTGCGCGTTGCAATTGCAATAATTTCATATGCCACACAAGCCACAGATTCAATTCGCGCCCTCCCCCATGTGTGACAGCTGCATCAGCTGTACAAGCAACATTGACAACGAGTTACGAATTATGTATATCGAATATTTCTTCGCATTTCCATTTCCATTTTCCACTTCAAATTTCAGTGCTAATTGGTGTCTATAGACTGTAAACCCAGGCATCGGCATCACAAATTAATAGGCAAAGGTCCCAAAAAGCTGATACGACTAGGCAACATTACTAATTTGCGGCATTTCGACTGAAATGCAAACAACAACAGCAAACAGACACACAGACACACAGACTGGCAACCCAACACACTTATACACTTATACATTTACACAAATTTTCACATTTCCACTTTTACACATTTGCATATTCATGTTCATTTGAATTTTCATCAACAGCGCTCTCGCTACCTTTTGATGAAAACTATCAAATTCATGGGGATAATTAACAAAAGCAGCTCCAACCCCAGCATTCCTCTCCCGATCCCTCCTGCCGAGAAGCACCCCTCTTTGTCCCTACTGTACATTTTTGTACATGTGGCCCAAAAATAGATATTTAATTTGACTTTTAGCGGTTGACGCTGAGGGGATTCACCCCCTATGGTTGGGTTTCAGTTACACAGTGGTTTAAAGTTTTGATCCAGGCAAAGAAATATGATGGTTAGCTATAAATTAGAAAGCAGGTAAATGTTAATGTTCTCCTGGTTTTCGTAGTTGTTGTTTGAGTTTGGCACCAAAGGAAAAGGCTTGATTGACAGGGGAACCTTACTGATGATGTGTCTCAAATTGCGTGACAAGTGGAAAAGTATTTCGATGGAAATCTCCAAAATGTGTTTTATGTGTGTAACCACTTTTCCTAAACAGCTCTAATGACTCGTACTCTGACTTGTCTATCATTAAAATTCACACAAATTCACAAACTGTTTAAACATTGATAATCAAGCTTTTTTCAACCTTATCTAATTAGTGTCTGAAAAGTTAATGCTAATATATAACTCTGAGATAAAAACGAAAGTAATGCAATAAAACTCGGAATAAAAATAAAGTAAAGTGAACTAATTTCGCTTTTTTCATGGTTTTCTCTATATTTTCCCCCGAAGGGTGTTTCCATATTTTCTATAATTCACATTTTAAGTTTCAATACTCTACTCTAATTAAAAGTAGGAATAGTGCAACTAAATATAATTTACATTACTTAAGCTAGACAAAGCTATGTATGTATTTTTACTAGATATCATAGCGTCTTAACAAATTTAAACCTTTATCATAGTCTACGCAACTTTAGATGCATTGATTTCTGATATATTCTTGTGCTTAAGCATAGTAAAATGTTTAATAGATTTTGCACACGAGCACAATTTATAACATGATATGCGTTTTCATTCATAGTCTTGTCATAAAAAGTCGACATACACTGGGAAAGCATTTAATAAAGTCAAGTGAAAAATGGAAAAGTTGAAAATATTGTTATTGCTTCATAATAGATATACGTATAAATTTTATGGAGTTTGTTTAGTCGCATGGAAGTGCTATAAAAATCATAAACAGCAAATTGCCAGTAACAATAAATGCAGCAAATATCGCAACAAAAAATTTCAACAAATTCAACAAAAAAGTAAGTGTGAAGGTGATTGACTATGAGATACCCTCTATACAGTTGGGATTGTACGTTCATTTCTTTCTCACTTTAATACTTAGTAAAGGGTCTGAACAGATAAAATTTTAATAGTATGTTTTATAGTAAGTGTCTCTTGCGCATTATGTATTTCTTTGCATTGCTTTTACACCCGTTAATAAACGCATTCATGGAGTACAGGGTATAACCAAGTTTATATGAATGAACGTCGCCATCAAGAACAAACGTGAACTGCAAAATCAACAGCAACAACAACTGAAGTTAATAAATAACAAAATAATCACAATAAATAAATTGTGAGTGTCGTGAGGCCTGAAAAAAGTCGGTGTAAATGTTTATTGAGAGGTAAGCAACATTATTGTTGTTGCTTGAGTTTTTTGATTGTTATTATTTGTTGGTTTTTTTTTATGTTCTGTTTTTTCTGCTTTTTTGCATTTGCTTTCGCCATTCATTGAACTTTTTAATTGAGTTGAGGTTGTTGATACCGTGCTGCCTGTCACAGTTGCACACACAGAGTTTCAGCATGTTGATTTTATTTTGTTTAAAATTAATTGTAAATCCAATTGTTTTTCAGTGTCGAACAGCATCGAAACAGCATCGAGTTGAACGGCGAAAACTTGTTGCAATTTTCACTTATTGCTTTATCATGTCATGTATTTTTTTTTTGTTGTTCTTCATGTCTTGGGCAATGTACCTTGACAGACAGAGAGAGACAGAGCGAGCGAGAGAGCGACACGGAAAGTGAAAGAGAGTGAGAGGAGCAGAAATAGCAACGTAAAAAGCAACAAATGTAAAAAGCAGAATGGAAAAAAGATTAATGCTATCGTATTATAAAAACGAACCTTGCCTGGATTTATATTAATTTATGTTTTTAAGAAAAAAAAAAACAGTAAAGCAACGGCAGGCGATAAAAAACAACCGACACGGCGAATGAATATTGATTTAAATGAGTTGTGTTGATTGCGAAGTCACCACGAGCACGCACGTCTTTAATTATAGTTTATAACACTTTTCAGACCCGAAATTGCTGTTGTTAAGACTTTAGATGCGCCGATAGCGACAAACATAAAACAGTTCACAATTAGCGCTATTTGGCCAAGATATAATATCACTGCCAGCCAACAACTATAAAATGCTACGACACACGACAACTGACGACCGACGAGTTCACGATCGAACTGCCAAGTTTTTTACTTGAGCTCTGCTGAGCCGGCACTGAACGTCAGTGAGGCAGATCAACGACGCAAAGAGAGCGCCAGCAGCTGAGAGAGTAGAATGAGAGAGGGAGTGAGAGATGAAGTGAGAGCGGATAACACTTCGTGTGGGCGCATCTCAGATATGAAGGCTCGACTCGGCCATGCCCTGCACTCAATTCGACTTCGGAGTTTCTAAGTAAATTTTAATGAATTGTAGAATTTTTCAAGTATAATAATTAAGCATTGTAGGATAGTGTACAATTTTTGTAGTATGAGAGACTTTTATTACTACCATACCGATTATTCTAGTTAACCATGCATGTTCAATCGGTATATACCCTTAATCATAAGTATACAGGGTATAAAAACCTGCTAGTCTAAAGCTGTTGTTATTGATATTGAAAGCGTAACGAAAGTTGAGAAGCAAAACAAAAATGCAACTAAACAAGACTAAAGAGAATTCGAATGCTATTACTGACAACACGATATGGAAATGCCCTTACAAATTAAAATAATTAATTCAACGAATTGAATAAAATAGAGAATACATGGAAATTCCATAGTCTTTAAATTCCGTTTGTAAATCCCCAAGCTATCGGCTTTTATAATTCGAAAACGTATATTATTTATTAACAATGCCACTTTTAATAATTTCCATGTAATGTTAAGGTGTTTATTAAAGTGGCGAAGCAGCTGATAAAGCAAAAATGTAAAAGCAATACATTCTAAAAATAATTTAATATATTTAATATTAGCCTAGATGCGGGAAGTGGGCAACAACTTTTTAAAATGCCACGCCCCCTTGCGCTCTACTGGCCAAGGTCAATGCTATAAAATACACTTCAGTAAGGTTTTCCATTTGTGCATAGCAGTGGGATAGAAAAGGATAGAGTGAGAGAGAGACGGAGAGTGGGAAAGGGGAATAAGAGGGAAAGGAGCACTAAGCACAAAGCAATGACAATGGCAGTGTGGCAGTGGCAGTGGCAATGGGAGCAATGCCAGGCGACAGCTTTCGGCTTTTTCAGCTGAGCAAATAAAATTTGAATACCGAAAGCTTGAATGCTGAATGTTGAGTGTAGAGTGTTGAGTGTTGAGTGCGGAGGTGCTGAGTGCTTTTTGAAGTGGCCACCGAGTCTCATTCGCTCAGTGCTCACTTACTTAGTTTTTGGTTGTTTTCCCAAATTTGGAAGTTAGTTGTGTCGGTTAAGAAGAGAGTGTAAGGGAAGAGAGAGAGGTGGAAGAGTGCTACTAGACAAGCTACTTAATGTAATCGCATTTGTATATAGACATTTTCGTATCTGTACATACAATTAGGCAACCGCAACACAAATGGGCTTGACTTGGCGTGCAGCCTGTTATCAGAGGCGACAGCTGCAACAACAATTAACAGACAACAACAGCGATAACAACAACAACAACAATAGCAACAACATTCATTCCTATAGGTGGATGAGTAGATTGTTGAGGCGGCTTAGTGCCTGTTGAACGTGTTGCGGCAATTAGTTGAGTGATTCAAGTGGCGAATACTACGTTGGCCGAGTTGCACGAGGGGCGTTTATGGATTGCAGATTGCAAATAAGTAATTAGCAATGACTACGAATATTGTTGTTGTTGTTGCCATTGTTGTTGTAGATGCCACAACTGGGGAATTTTGCATTGGCAGCTGCTGACTTTGAATAGCTTTCAGTCCATTGCTCATTAATCTTGCTTCGAAATGAAGGCAGCTAAAGCTCAAGCTCAACAGATTTGTTGGCGCGTGCAGCGCCTTTAAGTATGCAGCAAACGCTGCGATTTACCCCACTTTGCATACGTGTGCGATTATGTATATGTATGTGTGTGCGAGTGTGAGTGTGTGTGCTTTTGCAATTATTTATGTTGTTCATTTGTTTAACGGCGGCTGGCAGGCAGCTTCAACAAAAGCGAGCAATAAAAGCGACGTCGCCGCTGCTGACGTGAGCAAGGACGACAAGGACATCGACATGTATGTGGATGTGGAAGTAGATGTGGACGTGGCCAGAAGGAACGATATCATTTACATGCCATGCAGGCGCACAGGCCACAGCCACAATGACGCCCACATGGCCGCACACTACAATGGCCAGCACAGGACAGAAGAACCAACCCAACACAGATGGAGGAGGGGCAGGAGCAGAAGGAGGAGTCCTTCCACGGCCAAACACGAGATGTAAAGTTTAACACATAAACTCAAGACAATTTGTGCGCGTATGTGTAAGGAATAAGGCAAAAGACAAATAATTTACAAGTTCTGAAAAGAAAAGCCAGTCAGCGAAAGAGATAGAGATTGAAAAAGGCAGGCCCCAGCAAGAGAAGGACAGAGCTATAGAGTGAGAGAGCGAGAGAGGGCAAACATGTGCAAATATAAAGAGCGGTCTCTGTTCTTGTTCTGCTTTTGCTTTTGCTTTTACTTTTGCTTCTTCGTAGACCGAAGACGAGACCGAGACCGAAGCCTGAACAACGCGTTGCCTGCCAAGTGTATTAAATAACAACGCACATACGCACACACACACACAGTTACACACACATACAGCTTAAAATGTGTTACAGCAAAGTGTAAAAATAAATAATTTAAAGTGTGTGTAAGGACACGCTGCAAACGGCCGCCGTCGCCGTCGCCGCCATAAAGCGCCAAAGGAGTCGACAGCGAAGGCGGCGTAAATAGTACAAGTCACACACACACATGCAAGCATGTCCCAGCAAACAATTTTAATCGCCAGAGAGTCTCAGGCGACTCGCCTAAAAGTTTCAGGCGACATCGCCTTCTAATCGCTTTTTGATCTCCTTTTGTTAGAGAGTGAGCCACTTCCGCGACACTTCGGAAAGACTCTTTTGCGAGTCTTCTAAAAGACTCTTCCGCGACTCTCCTAAGAAGAGTCGCGGAAGTGGCTCTTTCTAAAAAAAAAAATGTATTTTTTTTTTTTGTATTGTTAAGACGCGCTTCTGCGAGGTAGCCAAAGAAGCTTTCTTTGTTGGTCCACGAATTTGTCACAGCAGATTATGTAACAACAGTTGTAGCACAACAGGGGAATTCGAACCTCGGAATTTAAAGTTCGGAGTCGGCAACTCTAACTAGTGAGCTACGGGATCAACAATTTAGTCTACTAGAAAAAATCTGAATTAAATTGCTCTAGACGTGGAGCTCATTTTTGTTTTTTGGTCTCGCTAAACAATCGCCTGGAAAGATTCATCTTCCAAAACACTTGTGCGCGACTCGCAGAAGACTTTGCCACATTACTTTTTTTCTATTTATAGCTTTCTATCGCTAAACAATCGCTAAACAATCGCAATGGAAGATTCATCTTCTATTAATCTCCTGCGCGAATCGCAGAAGACTCTTTTTCGGCGATGGACGATTGTACAATCGCCCAAATGTTTGCTGGGTGTCCTTATGGCCATCGTGTGTGTGCGTGTGTAATATTTTCTTCATTTTTTTTCTGCGTTCAGTAAACTTTTGCGCTCAATACCGCAGCAGCAGCAACAACAACAACAAAGACAACTACAATAATAACGGCAGCTGCAGGTTGCCCTTTGAGAGTGTTTTCCGCAATACAAAGAACAGCAACAACAACAACTACAACAAGCGACCAAAGTGAAGAAGAGAGAGAGAGAGCGAAAACTTATTATTATGTTGTCAGTAAAGAAAACAGCAAAGAAAGACAATTTCAAGAACAATGAGACTATAACTTTAGTAAAACAATGCAAGCAAATACATCAATAGATTATAATAGATCAATACAAATAAAAACCATTGTTTTTTTATCGTTTCAGCATTACAATTTTCTGTGAAAAACCTTTTAAGCAGAAGAATAAAGTTTGACAAAAAATGAGTACAGTTTATTCTTCGCTCCTTTTACTACTATTGCTTACTTTCTTTCAATTTAACTTATTAGTCTTTAATTAAGGTTTATTTATATTCTAATTTAAATTTTGAATTTATTGTTATAGTTTTTGTCGACTTCTTTCAGTTGACGTAATATGAACAAATAGTTATTGTAAGACTTTACCAATATACAATGCTCTTTGATAGGGTATCGTTGCAGCAACAGAGAAAGCCACAAAGAGGCTGCCAAGAATAAAAGTGAAAAAAAACATTGGCAACTCTGCGCAATGCTGGAAATCTTCATGTGGGGGGAGGCAAGCAGGAGGAAAAAAAAAAGAAAAAAAGTAGGAGCCGAAGTGAGATAAGTGTCTATGGGGTGAGAAAGAGCATTGGGTAGCTAAGGAATTTGCATATCTTGCATAAAACGAAATGCCAGAGAAAGTGAAAATTGTTGCAAAACAAAGAAACTGAAATTGGAATAGCTGGGGCCAAAATAGGTTACAGGACCCAAAAACTCATTTCCAACTTTCTGCTGAACCTTGGCAACGTCCCATATTTACATAAGCTTCGGAGAACGCTTATCTTTAAAGAGGTCAAAATAGATACGAGTACATAAAAAATGAAATTTTTTATTTATTTATACTTGAATTTCTCTGCTTTAGTTTTCATAATGAGCTTAAGCTACTTAGTTAAAGAACTATTTATTTCTTAGCTTACATTTCGTTTCTTCTTAAAATCAATCCTCTTTGAATTTTCTTCTCTTTTCTCTCTCTCTATTTCCCTGACTTCTGTCTGTAGTTGTTGCAACCTTTTCCCCTTTTCCGACCATCAGCAGCACAGTCGTTATTCATATTAAAAAAAATTCCTCGACAATATTTGTGCGTTGGCTTCTTTCATTTTTTTATTTTCTCCTCTTTCCACTTGGCCACACAAAAAGGTGCGGAAAGTGCAGCACATTTTTCATCATTTAGCAATCTTCCATTTACTGTTTATCAATATGGTGACCATCATTCTTCATTCTTTTCCCCCTCTCTCTCTTTCTATTTCTCTCTTTCCCTAACAGCATCCGCTCTGTTCCCCTTCTATTTACAAGCCATTAAAGATGCGAAAATTCCGTCTGCATTGCTTTGCAAATATTAAATAAAAAATGCGTTTTCCTGATATTGACAATTTAATAGATGTATTTCTATTTTTTCTTTTCAATTTTCCCTTATTTCGTTTTGCTGTTTACTGTTGGCTGTGTAGTGCGCAAATATTTATTTAATTATTACGTGGACAAAGGCGCACAAAACAAAAGCGACAGAAATATGCAGCAAATTATCTTGCCGTCGGCGAGAGACCAGCAGATGAGGAGACAAAAGGGAATGCAAATAATAACAATAAGTTACTTAATTAAATTTTTCACATGCCACTGGACGCTGCCGCAGGAGGCAAGGACGGACACTGACGGAACTGAGAGACATGCTCTCTGTGTCACGCTTTGTCTCGAGGTAATTATTATTGAATTGTCTGCGTAAAATTTCAATTATGAAAACCAAATAGTTCAATTATATCAACGCCTTTCCGACTTCCATTCACTCGTAATTGTTAAATGGCTGAAATAAAAAGGAACGTTGCTCATTTCATAAGCAACTTAATTATAAAGGGATTTGGCAAAGGCGTCGTAATTAAGTACACACAAATATGAAATTAATATGTCATTTTAATGCTGTCACACACACTTGCACACCCAACACACGCACACCCTCTAAGCAAACACACTGATACACTGATCAGGCAGCAAGAGGAACAGCAACAGCAGCCCGCACAAAATCAAAATCAAAACTAATCAAATCAAATTTCAATTATTGTGCTAGGGCATGTGGCTAGTGGGCGTGGCCAGATAGTAACCAATGCAATGTGCCCCCGCCCGTTGCCCCCGGCGTTGCCATTGCCGCCTCTCGTGTGCCGTACATTGCCATTTCGCTTGATTACATGCATTTTATATGCGCCCGCCTGAAAGTAGGCTACACTTTTCAATCACAATCAAATTTTATACCCCACACATACAGGTATTTGTGTGAGTGTGTATGTGTGCACGATTTACCCGTAGAAGCTCACAATCAGATTCATTTACATTTCCGCCGCCCAACAAAATAGCAATAACAACTAGCAACTCCATATACCCTCTCATTGTTTAGCAGGTTTAGGTGATTGTGAGTGTACTCTGAAATGGAATTTTAGATAACTATACTATAAAATTGAAAGCTGCAACAATGCCAATTCGAAAACAGAATTCAACTGAATGAATACTTGCAGAAACAATATAAGCATAGCTATTATGCTACCATATTTTGAATGAATTTTGCAATAATTCTGTTTTAAATTTAAAACACATAAACAGACAAATCGCATTTGCGTACATTGTAATAATTTCTCGTTTAATCACAATAAAACAAGTTTGTTAATAGCAAAATACCTGCCTTGTTTCTTTCTGTTACAAAAATAGTTGTAGCATATTAAATTCCTGAATTGTTTTTAATACAGCTCACCTTTATACCCCACAAAAACAAAAACAAAAATTATGATGGAAATTGCTGTGAAATAATTTCAACGCAAGTAGAAAAAAACGGAAGTTTACCAACATATTTGAATCGGATTTCTCATGGTTTCAATATTACGTTTTTATATTGTATGTTAGCAAATTGCAAAATGAATTTATTTTTGTAAAAATGTTTGCCAATAAAGTGAATTCAAATTGAATGAAAAGTTCAACCAAAATTCAATATAAATTTGATAGTAATAATAATAAATAAAATCAAAATCAGCTGCTGCCGTTGCTAAACATAATTTAGTGTATCGTAAAGTTTTTCTTTGAAAAGTGCTCGTAATTTCGTGGTACTGCCCCACGCACATGGGTGTTGTGTGTGTTGCACATACAGAAGTGGAGAGCACATGTTCCGTGAGCAAGAGTGTGGGACAATTGGTATTATAGCAACAAGAAAACATGCAACCAAATTGACAGTTTGTTAGCCTGGCTTGACGACTCTGGTCTGCCATTGAATTGCTTGCCAGTCGAACTTCATGCGAACTTACTGTGCACACCACGTCGTATACGTAACGTAACGTACTAAGTAACTATTTCAATGCACCTGCGTCGCGGCGGCTGTCGATTGAGGCAGCACATTTTTGAAGGAACGACGAGCGGCAAGCGACTCATTCTCATTTACATAACAGCCAAACAACTGAGTGTGTGTAGATGTGTGTGTGTGTGTGTGAGAGTAGTCAATTCGGCGTTAAAAAGCGTTAAATGTAACAAGCCAGGCGGGAGGCCAGGCGGGAGGCCAGGCAGACAGGCAGGCAGGCAGGCAAGGAGTCATTCTGCCAACTACCACAAGCAACAACAATAAAAACTAAATTTAAAATTGGCAGCCGCACACTATAACACACACAGTGAGAGAGACAGAGAGAGAGAGAGAGAGAGAAGGAGGCAAACTTACCAGCAATTTTGCTTGTTATTCGCTTGAGTTTCATTTCGTTGGTGGCGTATAATTTACATTTTGCTTCGGTTCATGAGGTGCCATAATCATAAATTGACAAGTTGAAATTTGCACATGACTGTGGCGCTGCCTTTTGCCTGTAGCGGCTGTATCTGCATTTTTAATGCATTTTCCGGGCAACGGGCAACCGGCAACTGGCAAGTGGAAATCGGCATCGCCATCCCTTCGAGCTGCCCATTAAAGTGCAAAGTGTTTTCAGGCGCTTGCAAATTTTGACATGTTTTTTAAGTAAACTTTTTTTTTTGTTCTCGTTGCTTATATTTTAAATATTGAGAGGGAGATTGGTCGAAGCAACAAATACAAATTGGCGCGGCTTGTTTACATGATTGCCAAAATATATGCAACGTAATGAAAATTCATCGACAACAGCAAAGCGAAAGAGAGAGAGTGAGAGAGAGAGAGCGAGTTGATCGAAAAGTTTACGAACTTTTGTCCAATTTTTTTGCATTTTGTCTGCAAGTTTCATTTTCCGGCAGCAGAGGGCAAAGTTAATTGAATGGCTTGTACTTCATTTAGACTAAAGTTTCGACACAATCGGCACAGTTGCATGCCATACTCGTACTATAGAATTGTAGTTCAACTCATTCAACTCAATTCAGTATATAGCCCCATCAGATTTTGGTCAACCAGGAGCAGCGGCAATGCGGTTGTCTGCTAATGAACCAAAAGGCGCAACGTGTCCTGATCCACAATAAAAATGCAAATATTTAAACGAGCTCCGCACGAGCACGCCAAAAAGATCGAGACTCTTACCCAGGTCAGGGGCTGGTAGACAGGGATTGGCAGACGGACGTTGGGTGCTTAAATAAAAACCGCAAAACGCAAACAGAATACGCTACAAATACGACTGCCTGTCTGTCTGTCTGTCTGTCTGTTTGTCACAGTATTTGTGTGAAAATTAACACGCAATTTCAGGCTGGCCAAAAGCGAGAATAAAAATCAAAATAAAAATAAAAAAACAGAAGGAGTTAAGTCGCCGTCAATGCCAAAACGTTTAAAGCTGAAAATCAAACAGACAAATGGACAGACAAAATGACAGACAACACGCAAAACGATCGATGTAAAAACCGAAACGTTGCGATAACAAAAAACAAAAAAAAGAGACAAAAAGACAAGACAGCAGCTACTTAGAGACTTTGGACTTAGCCTAAGCTAAACTCAACTCATCTGGTCTTGTCTCGTCTTGGCCGTAGTCGATTGAGTTGAGTTGAGTTGACTTGGGTCTTGTCGTTGGCTGGCACACTTTAAAGCATTAGTTGGACATTTTTATGGGCATGGTATTAGGCGCTTAAGACGTTCAAGCCAAAAGGATAACAACAACGCGTCGCACAGGCTGACAACGGACAACCGGACGGGCAAACAGACGGACAACAGACGGACGACGGACAGCGGGCATATAAAAGCAAAGAGGCTAAGTGACAACTAAACTTAATGGCACTTCAACAGCAGCATGGGAAGCAATGGACGCACAAGAGCCCGAAGAAGACCGACCAGACAGAGCAATAACAACAACAGCAACAACAAGGAGAACGAGAACGACAAGCTGAACTGGCTATATCTTCAGCTGTAGGTGCGGTGCAAAACTCAACGGACATTAGCCTCATTGAATTGAATGACAAAACAAACGACGAGCGGAAAGGCAAAGGCAAAAGCGAAAGGCGAAAGGCAAAGACGATGACAACGACAGCGACAACGACAACAACAACGACAACAGCAACGAAGACGACAATGTTGTGGATAAGGATAAGCAGTGAGACAACAACAGCAATAAGCTTGTACAACAACAAAAGCTCAGCCTGTCCATGGCCAAACAAGTGTCGTTGTTGCCCAATGTGGAACAGCGACAACGAAAATTTTGTATCTAGACAGCATTAAGATAAAGCAAGAAAATGCATACATAAACAACCAAAAAAACAACTATATATTGTTCGCCTTGCCAAATACACTAACAAACTTAATGAGGGTTAAGCTTTATGGCTTTACTTGAACGATTTCAAAATTGAACAGCGAGGCGTATACGTAATATCGATAAAGTGCATTTCATTTAATCTAGCGTAATTTTAAGCCAATTCACTTTGGGCATAAGATCACCCTTGAGAGAGAGAGTTCTGCTGTTTGATCTTATTGTCCCACTGCAAATCGTAGTGTTAAATATTAATATACTCCCTTGTATCCATTTACATAATAATGAACATTTTGGGTTACAAACTTGATGGCAAAGTTAACGATGCCATCGCCAAACACTATTAAGCGAAACGGCAATAGCTGAAAGAAGAAAGAGATGGCCGAAGGTTGACCCAAAATAATGGCCACCAATCTTCGCTTTACTACGACTGCTCCCCGCCCCTGTTTCCTACCCAGCCCCCGCTTGAAATGGCCATACAAATGTGTGAAAATAGTGGACAATATGTGTGGAAATGCGAGTGCTTGTCTCCCATTTGTTCGTATGAGTGTGTGTGTGCTTCTGTGTGTATATATGTGTGAGTGTGTATAGATGAAGGTGCTGTTAACGCCATTTTTTCGTTGGCCTCGATGCCATTTTGCTGTCTATTGTTGTTGTACAATTTCCGCATCCGGCGCGTAAACGCTGCCGTTGGCCAAGCGTGCGCGTATTGGTTTATGCATGAGCCGTTTTTTGCCACACGTACACGCCCCCTATTCCTCCCCCGCCTCCGCCCCCCTTTTGAACACTTCATTTGTCAGACTCTGGCTCAGCGGGACAGATCCTGGCATGCATTTAAATGAAATGCCAAGCGATTTGAGGCTACAGCTACAATGCTAAGCAACTAAAAAACCCAAGAGCTAAAGAACTGAGCAAAAGACAGAGACAAAAAGTGAGAGAGAGTAAGAAAGAGAATCTCTTTGAAAATGCACTTACCAAAACTGCATCTATTATTCAGCAGTCCATGGCCGGACCTGGCCTGGTCAGGGATTGAGCCAAGTCGCCAAGTCGCAACGAGTTGAGCAGTTGAGCGCTTCGAGTTTGATGCATGCCTGCAAAGCACAAAGAGAAAGATAGATATATAGTAGAGCGTGTGAGAGAGTGAAAGAGAACAGATGCGGCATAAATATTAAATGCAAAATAGTGTAAAAGTGCTGAGAAATCTTCAGCTGGCAGCTGCTACAACAATTTTGACTTCAGCTTCAGTTGCAGCTGCCGACATAGCACCAAAAAAATATAAAAAAAAAGGGCAAGAATTTCCGTTCAAAAATTCTTGAAGTACGAGTAGGTAAATTTACTGAAATTATGCATTTTTCTTTTCTTTTTGTTATAAATAAATCAAATAAAATATGCGCGCGCGTTCGCGCTGAAAAGTGAGGCCAAGAAAAACGATAACAACATTCAGCTAGTTGGGAGCAAAAGAGCTGCGGGTGTCCACAGGGGGGATGAAGAAGGGGTGTAGTGAAAAAGTCCTTTGTGACCTGGTTTTTGGTCATAACAATATTGCCAACCGAAGCGTGGGGCAGTGCACACAATTACCGTGCCAACGTTTGCTGGGCGATAGCGAATGGTGTGGGCGTGGCATTGTGCGAATGACGTCATTGCTGCACTCGCACTCGCACAATTACCATTACGCCCTGGCGACGATAACGACGCCAACGACGACAACGACGACGGCGACGAGGACGACGACGTGACCTGGCGACGGTCACTTGGGCTATGGTTTAAAGCCTGCCCATTGCATACTTACAGGCGTTGCCCATGGCTGACAAATAGACGCTTCTATATACCCATCTCTCTCTCTCTCTCTCCCTTTCTCTTTCTGTCTCTGTCTGTGTGTGTGTGTGTAAGTAACAAGGTTAATCAGCTGCCTGTCTGCTCATTTTAATTGGCTTTGAGCTGGCGCCTTAATTGAGTTATAAAAAATGCGAAACTATTTTGCGAACAACGAAATTTAATGCTCAAACGCTTGATGAGCTTTAAACTTAAGAGCTGCCGACTCGTAAATAGCAAAAATGGAATAGACGATGAGACGCAAAGTGTTAAAAGGATAGCTAAAAAAAAACACAAAGCGCAGTTCAAAAATACATAAAACAGATGCAAGTGAGAAGTAAGAAGTGAGTATTCTGAAAAAGATTAAACGACTAACAAATGCGCTGGATGAGCATTTCAATGCATTTAAGAAGACAATTGCAAGGGCAAAAGCAAGGAAGATAAAACTAAGTTTCAACTGAAGATTAAAGCAATTGTAGCGAGTTAAAGTTTCCTTTAATAGCAATTATTATGCAGTATTACTTATTTAAAATAAATAATTTGTATTTTATTTAAACCTAAAAGTATTAAGCAACATTTGTCAAAATATAAATATATGTATATATTTAATAAAAAGTAATCTCTTTGCAAAATCTATCAAAGAAAAAACTGATTTCAATGGCTCGGTTAATAGGATTTAAATTGATCCTAAAAGTATGCTGTAGATTGTATTTGCAATCCTTTTACAGTAAGCCATATTTTTTGCAATTTATTTAACAATTTTTTTCCATCTTGTCAAATGAAAAATATGCGAAAGTATCAAAATAAATTTAAATAAAAAGAAAAGTCAAATTGATGACCAGATAAGAAATTTTCTTTACTCTTAATATAATTACAAACCCTTTTAATATTTTCATCTACCTTTTTTTTGAAACACTTGGGCTAAGTGTATCGCGTTTTTATTTAACTCTTTATAAAGTGCAGAGCAACAGAAATTAGAGAAGCGAATGCCAGCAGCAAAAATAAACAAGCGAACGTGTTTTGTGAGGCGTCATTGGGGGCAGGGGAAGGGGTAGGGGCAGGGGCAGGTCAGAAGGGAGTAGTTCAGAGTTCAGGGGGTTTAGGTCGCATCACGATAACGCTTTGTAAATACTTTTGCTGCACTTTGGCTGTTGTTGGTTTTTTGTGTTTTATTTCTCTTTTTTTTTGCTATATTTTTTGTCGCTTCCTTTGGCTTGGCATGGCAAATTTTTATCTCCATTTGCGCGTTGCGCTCGTCTCATTTTTTTTCAACTTTTATTTTGTTTTTTTGGAGCTTAACTGGGAAAAATCACGACCAGGACAAACAGGACAACGCTGGCTGCAGCAACTGCAGCTGCGCTTTTGTTTTTCGGCATTAGGAAACGGCAAAAGGATATTATTAAGCGTGGATGTCAGCGTTATCGCCCCAGAGTTGGACAAAAGCAAGCGTTAAGTGCACAGCGGCAGGACAGCAAATAGGGCTAAGAAGTGTGGTAGAAGAGAGTAAGAAGTGGGAAGAAGAGGACAGTGGGAAATGGAGATGTGGCCAGTGTAGCGCATCCAGATCCCAGGCGCTGTTCGAAAAGCTCTTTGCCAAATTAAATATTAAAACCATGTGCACTTATGCAACTTTAATGCAATTTTGGCCAAGTAAACGAGCCAAATGCCTCCTCGGCGCAAAAATGTTTGGCGGCATCAAATAAGAGAGAGAATCACACGCGAGGCATACACCACGTATACTTAATTTTTGTATGTGTTTGTTCAGCAACTCAACTTCGGCAATGGCTGCGGTTTTTGTTGCGCATATAAAAAAGGATTAATACACTTAAAAGGCATTGGGGCGAGATAGGGGGCGTGTCAGACAGGGCAGGGGGCGGGATAGTGGCGCTGGCTAACGAAGGGTTCTCAATTACACGGCCACGCTAAGCGCACATTTACGTGAAAGCCAAATGAAGCCGCAACAACAGCAGCAAAAGAAGAAGACGAAGCCGAAGAGAAGGAGTAGAAAAAGATGGCAAAGAGGAGCAGCAAGCTGGCCAATAAAGCGAAGCCGCCTTAATTTAGCAGCAGGCCAAGTTTATGTCGCGCAATGGGCATGAAAAATTCAACAGCAGCGCTGACAACGTTGACAAAACCAAAAGCATGAGGGGTACAAGTGCCAAAAGGGGGGCAGCAGGGGGTGCAGAGGGACAATCGAGCATAGGCAGAACTGGCACTCAGCCCCCAGGAGCTGTTGTGTTGTGTTCTGTTCTCTGTGTCTCTGTCTCAGTTTTAGTTGAAATGCCAAAATGTCACAGGCGGTGTTCGTGTTGTTCTTGTTGCAACTTGAATCACATCCTTCCCGTACAACTAAACATGTGATTTTCGGTCAGACAATGCACAGCAAACACACACACACATGTGTATATATATATACTTAGTAGTTATGCATATGTATTGGTTTGCTGTGCACTTTGCTGCTGTCTTGGCATTTTACGTGCGCTCCTCTTATATGTATTTGCTACAGTTCTTGTTGCAGTTGCAAGTTGTTTGCAGTTGTTGTTGTTGTTTTTTGTTGTCGCGTTGTTCAGCTGAAACAAAGTCGCGCTTCCTGCTGATCCCCTTGCTCCCGTCCGCTCATCTATCTTGTTTCCTCTTTTGCCCTTTTTGCGCCACCACACAAAACTACATTTTACTGCATGACAATTTATTGAGTTCTTTTTTGGGTGTCCCGCTTTCCCCTTGCCCCTTTCCCCTCTACTCATTTGCCGCTCTGTGTGGCTTTTGGGTTTCGTTACCCATTCCCTTGCTCCTTCTTCTCCTTCCGTCTGCTATTCTCCACCCTTTTCCATTGTTTGCCACTCGTTCCGTTCGTAGGTTCGTTTTGCTGGTTGTAAATTTTTATTGTTCGTCTTGCGCTATGGCAAAAATGCCGCACGACTTCTTGTTTTCCACCAGATAGTATGTATTTTATTTGCCATGCTAACTGAAAGAGCCCAGAGTGGGAGCAGGAGAGGGAATTGCCGTAACTAACGTGGCTTGAGAATTGTGCACAATTCATACAATGTTGACTGCATGAAGCCAGTGATTGCTTTAAAGCCAATGAAGCTCCTCAGCTTTCACTTTATGACAATCACCTGTTCATTGCAGTTGCTGTTGCTGTTACCTTTATGATAGTTTATCAACTGCACAATGTAATTGTAAATAAGCACAAACACAAAAGACAAATACAATATAAAGTTAATTTTACAAAATGCTTGTACATTGTTTGATTACCAATGTAATATTTTGTATCCCTTTTATTCATTTAATGTAAAATGACATTGTCATGAATCTGTTAAGTAAATTAAATGTGTTTAAGAGTTAAGAGAGAGAGAGAATGTTGTTGAGTTAAAGTATAATAATAATAATTGACAGATTCCCTATAAGAATTTTCTCAAAAATAATATTAATTGAAAAATAAAAACAAACTAAGAATCTTTCAATTGGAAAATAAAATATAAGAGACCCAACTTTTTTTTTATCTATTTATTAGTTTTTTTGTCTCTGTTTTTTTTACTTTAAATATTTTTCAGAGTTTAGAGTCCACAAGTTGTTAAATGTAATTGTTTAAAAGATATTCAAAATGAATTGATAAAAGTAAGTTGTTAAAAACTACTATTTAATAATACAGATAATCCTAGTTCAATAGAGATTATGACTAGAGATCAGCAATTGTTTCATATTCTAGCAATCATAAATTAAGTTTTAGAATTTTTATATTTTTTATATTCAATCTTTTTAAGCATTCCGAGTATTCTTTTCTATTAGAGCATTTTTTATTCGTTGTGAGCTTTGCAAAAATTTATATTTCAATTGCCTTTTTGTTTTTATTTACATTCTTGTTTGTTGTCGCTGTTGTGGCTTTATGCTTTATTTTTATTTTATTTTATATGCAAAATTTAGTAAATAGCGCACTTGCCTTTGCTTGCTTTAGTTTTATGTTTGTGCGCATTTATTTGTTGCCTCCGCTGTTGGTTTTTACTGCTGTTCTGTGTGTGTGTATCTTTGTGGCCACACACACACATACGTAACACACACACGCATTCCACACATGGCACATCAGGCGATTTATTTACATATTTCGTATGTTTTCATTGCATTTGCCGCAGTTTGAGAGCAAATATCACAAACATAAATATAGTCAAACACCCACACACACACACACCTTACAATATACACACACTCATACTCATACTCTTACATAGAAAATAGAGACCACAGGCAATCTGTTTAGCAAGTGGAATTTACTTGAGATTTTGATTGTGCTGAGCTACTTCTGACATATTTATGAGCTGGCCACAACTCAACTGCAGCTAAACTTCATTCATAACTCGCTCTCTCCCTTTCACTCTCTCACTCTCTTTTTCGCTCAGGATTGAAAAGGCAATCAAAGCCACAAAAATTGTGCATGGCTCGACACCTGCAGCACACACACACTCATACACATTTAAACACACACATATATGCAAAATGGGCCATGGCTGTCAGCTGTGGGCGCATAAAAAATGCAATGCAAAAAGCTGCCTGCTCTGCCACTCTGCACCACTGGCGGCAACCAGCCCGGTGGTGGTGGAGCAGTGGTGCAGTTGACCAGGCGTTGACCAGGCACACATTAAATATGACCAACATGGCCACCGTCTGTCTTCTGTCGTCTGTCGTCAGTAAGGGCTGACTTTATATCCGGGCAGCTGTATGTGTGTGTGTGACAGTGTGTGTGAATTTACACACATTGCAATTTGCAGTTGCTGCAGTTTTCCTACTGTTGCTCCAGTTACTCCAGATGGTGCTGTAGCTGCGGTCATTTGGCGGTTAGCCGCCTTGTTCCGCGTCCACATCTTCGATTTCGTAGGCTCTCCACTTGCCCTTGAGTGTCGTCGTCGTCTCTGGACTATTAAAACAATAAAAAGCAACATAAAACAAACTTTATGCCCACGGTACGAGGTACAAGCGCACTGAGAGAAAAATTAAGTATGTTTGGACTTGAGTCAAGAATTTCTTGTGTGAAAAGTTCAATGATTCTTCATCTAAGTCTACATTTAAGCGAGGTCTTGAAATTTTAAAATTCTTATTGTTTTAAGTCAGATAATAAAAGACCAAATCGATTTTAAAAAATTCTAGAATGAAAACGGGATCAATTGAAGACCGTTTTTAGAAGACCTTTGTAGAAATAATCGCTCTACCTTTTTCTGAGTGTACGAGCAGTGTCCAGCTCAGTCCGGTGCGATTATCCTGGCAGATTGCCTTTTGCCACAGCAACAAAACCAACAAGTGTTGTTGCTGCTACTGCTGCTGCTGCTGTTGCGGTGTCAGGGCTGCTGATGTTGCTGCTACACCTGGCTGCACTTGCGGACAACATGTGGTATGCGTTATATTTTATATGGCGCTTGCCTTTAATATTTATGAAAAGTGTTGCCCGCTTTTCGGCGATGCTTGGCCACGTTGCTGTGGCATTACTTTCGCCTCATTTCGTGGCCATGGGCGTGGCCAGACCAAATGTGTGTGTGTGCAGGTGTCTATGTGTGTGTGTTAGCTTAAGTGTTGCTATTGGCGCGCTCAACTAATTTGAAATTAATGAAATTCCTTGAATAATTGAATTTGAATCGTTGGCATCTGTGCAATTAGTTGCTGCCATCAAAATGCACACACCCATATATACATCTATATACACAAGCACACACACACATATATGTAGACACAAACTGATATCTATAATAAGCAGCGACGTTAACAGCGCACCTCATTATATGTCATGTGATCTCATTATGTCCTGCCGGGCTTGGCCAAGCGGCAGATACCCAGACTGGTTTATAACTCGTAACTCTGTGTATGTATGATATACATAAATGTATATACATATATGTATTATGTAACACCATAAGCTCTGTATTTATGTGTGTATGTGTGTGTCTCATGTAGATTTACACTGGCGTTATTTAGTGCATGACAGTTAAATGAGTTGTGGCCTGTGTGTCTGTGTATCTGCATCTGTAGCTGTGGATTTGGGCGCATTTAATCAAATAAGTAGGCTTAGGGACATCAGAGTAATCAAAATTAAAGCATCAACATTGGCACAATTTAAATTTGTAGTTCAACTCGGACTGCACATATCAATTAAACCGAGTGTGCTGTAAATGTAATTGTAAATAGATATGATTAAATATCAAATTGCAATTAATGCTTGGGAAAATCTGTTGAGCTACAATTCCAAATAAGACAAGCAATTAAATTGTACATTTTGATTGCCCTTTAAGCTAATGATGAAAACAATTTCTCAACTATTTAAATACGTATACGAATTGAATGCGAATTCTTACAGACACTTTTCGCTCGTTGCAAGTTGCAAGTTGCATAAAGAACGGTTACCCTCATTGCGTGGCAAGTTGTACTGCGATTAGTGCCCCTCATTATGCAGTCCCATGCCACGACTGCACGCTTCGCATAGGGGACAGCACAATGGATAGTTTAGTATACACCAAGGCACACATCTAGCCCTGCCACATGCCACCACAGCACATCACATCACACCACTCGTTGCACAGTGTAGCACAATTTCCCCTAGTTGCTCACATATTACGCATACGCCCTGTTTTTCGCCAGCCGTTTGCTATCTGCCATTGCAATCAACATTTCTCATATTTAAAACTGCAAATGCCATGCACACACACACACGCACACACACATAGACACTTGTACACATACAGTAGGAACTTGGGAAACCGACTCATATACACGTTTAATCGACTTCATTTGCTCATTAGGTAGATAGTACTGCGTGTCGCTTTCTGTGTCCTTGTGTCTGTGACGGGGCTGCATTACAACATTTCTAATGCGATTTTCCGTTCTGACATCGCCGTCGCCGTCGCCTCGCCGTCGCCATCGTCGTTGCCATCACTTGCAAAATGGCGACATCTGCAGCGCGTAATTGTTTCCTTGTTAGTTGCATTTGCGGCACGTTCACCTGGTCTGCCACCTGCCACCGCAGCGACATGTTAAATGCATTTATGAATGGGCTCCGACTGGGATCGTCAATTGTAATTACTTGCAAGTACGAGTACTCGCACTCGCACTCGCACTCGCACTCGTTCTCGTCCTCGTCCTCGGTACTGACTGCATTTAGGCTTCCGAGCATGTCCTGGCATTCATTTGCCAACGGGATGAACATTAACGCTGCAAATTGTCCGCTTTGTTGCGGTTGCCAACTGGGAGCAGCTGAAGAAGAAGAAGAAGAACACGAAGCTATCGTTTTACATTACGCATACGCCGCATGGCCAATGGTCAGCACACAGTACACAGGACAGAGGACACTGATGGCTTCCTATTAATTTGGTAGCTCAGCTCTGCTGCTATAATTGCATTTTATTTGGCAGGCACTGTTACTGGCCCTGTTCGTACTAACTGCAGTCGTTATTTTGGTTTAATTGGTTTTTGTGTGTTTTTAACGCTGAATCTATTGGCCTTAATTAAAATGCAACAGTGCGTATGTGTGATGTAACAAAAAGTCACTGAGCACACAAACACACACACACATATATATAGTAGTATGTATACAAATACCAAAGCTCTAAATAAAAGGCCATACACAATGTTTGCCCAGCACCTGAGCTGCACTTTTATGACATTGTCACTGGGCACTGAGATAAAATAACTGCAAAATGTTGACAGTCAGCGTTCTGAGGAGTGGGTAAGTTTTTATTGACAGCAGAATGGCATGATTGCTGCTGACCCAAAAAAAAAACAAACACCAAAAAAAATTCCCCTCAGCTAACTTATAAAAAAAGGGTAAGAGGAACTCTGCCTGAAAACACTTCAAAAAAGAAAAAAAAAAACCAAAAAGCAATAAACGTTGGTGAACTGGCTTCGTTTTGCTTTTATAATTTACATTGTTTGCGGTGACAGGACCCTCCGGTCAACCACTCAACTGGAAAGCTTGACAATTTTCGCAGCAGCCAGCTCGATTTATGCTCTAAAAATTGTCATTTTAGCTAAAGGATTCTATAAATAAATATTCAAATAATTATATAAACAAAAAAGATTTAATTTTCAAGAAGATTCTATGCTTAAGATCTTGCTTTAATTATATTATTGTTGACTACCAAATGAATGACAAAATGTTGATACCCTTTATAAGAATAAACTCATATATCTATTTTCTGTATCTCTGTGTGTTTGTGTGTGTGTGTGTGTGTATCACTTGCCCACTGTCCATGTCCGCTGATTGCAGTGCCAACTGCAAGGACAGGCGTCAAGTGCGGGGGTCGCGGGTCGGGGGTCGGGGGTCAGTTTGAAGTGATTGATGGTTCATGGGCATGTCAATTGCTTGACCGTTTGTTGTATCCACTGTCCGTTGTTCGTCGTCGTCGTCCTTCATTCCCTTTTGCTGTTGATGTGCTGCTGCTATTGCAGTTTAAACAGATTAGAGCCACTTTTCTGTTTCGGAATTTTTGCAGTGAAGCGACAAAAAACGCGCGCGTTTATTGCCGCATGTTGTGCACGTTGTTCAATTTGATGCGACACCTGGCCAAGAAGCATCAACAAAAATAACACAAACAACACCAACAACAAGAACAACTGATGCTGCAAATGGGCAAATGTCCTACATGTTGTCCAGCTTTTTTTTTATATTTACCTTGCAAATTAAAATCCAACACATGTTGTTTAATTAAAAAGAATTCGAGTCTACAACGAATATCTCATACGCCCCGTTGCATATAGCTTGTAAAGCCCGTACTGGTATCACAATACTTTCGAATTAACGAGCATGAAAAATCATGCGACAGCAGATTGCAAAATATTTGTACGCTGTCAGTGCAAAAATACATCGTCATATTTCTTGTGTGAATCGTTTTGTTTAAGAGCTCGAACATACAATTCAATTTAACATTTTTAAATTGTCAATAAAGTTTTTTAAATTTAAAAATTGCATTTGAAAAAAAATCTGTAGATAAAGTTGTTATTTTCTGAGTATAAGATATCCATCTTTCCGCATTGATTTTCTCTCTTAACGCTTTTTATACATGATATCATTATATACTACATACATATATGATACATTTACAATTTGCTGATGCTGTCTGCAATTGAAACCTTATTTTGTTGCTGGCCAAATTTGGAAGATGTGCCATAAATCATGGCAATTCCAAAAAGAAGCTATGCTGCATATTAAGCGAACTTTCGCCTATAATCATTACCCATATCAAAATAAAACCCCAAGCCGCAGACAAACTTTTCACATATGACGCCAAGTTTTCTTGTGGCTTGGCTTTCTCCTTTCCTTTTTCTCTTCCTATACTTCTTTTTTTTTCCTGTCAGTTTGGCTACTTAACTGCAGCTGCAGCTGCAAACTGCCAACAGCAACTGTAACAACAACAACAGCAACAAGAACAACAAACAAACAAACAGACGTGACGAGTGCAGCAAATGCCAAATGATGAAATTGAGAGAAAAAAAGAAGGAAAAAAAGCACAAATACACGCAGAGAGAAAAGGCAAAATAAAACTGGCAGTCGAGGCTGAAAAAGGAGAAGAAAAAACGAAATGAAAGAAAGAAGGAAAATTTCTAATGAAGTTTTCAACTCGGATGCGAAGAGCACAAAAGTAAATTGATTGCAATTGGAATCAGTAGCAGAAACTCGTAACGTCAATCAAATTGAATTCACACAGACGCCACCAGATGCTCTATTTGGAGGCGGGTGGGGGCGTGGCATCTGATACTCGTACGCATGCTAGGCCAAAATAGTGAGTAAAAATGGTATCTTCAAAGGCAGCAAAAGGCATATATCATCACATATGAAACTTTGTTAATGAAATAGGTGTGAGTATGTGTGTGCATGTGTGTGTGTGTGTGTGTGTGTGTGTGTGTGTGTGTGTGTGTATGTGGGAGCAATGCACTATGGGGCGAAATCCGAAAAATCGAATATTTATTAATAACTTTTAAAATAAGCTAGGTTTTTGAATGCGACTGTTTTATTAATATTATGTACACCCTCAGAAATATTTTTGGAAAAGTGGGCGTGTCGCCACCCCCGCCCTTAATTTTTTTTTTTTTTTTTTGTATGTATAAAAGCTACTAAGCTCATAATTTTTATTTCAAATAACAAGCTTTGACCTTGTTTATTATTAGCAATAAAGAGAAAAAGTAATTTTTTGACAAAGGAAGTTGTGTGCTCTTATAAATGGTTGTGAGCATAAAATTTAAAAAAAAAAAATTGGGGCGGAGATTTTGACATGCCCACTTTTTCAAAAAATTTCTATGGGTACACATAGCACTGGAAAAAAAACCGCATCAAAATATCCGAAGTAGTTTTCGAGTTAATAATAAAAACCTGAAAAACTGGTCAAATATCTCATACGACAAGCCAGCAAATCAACACTGAAAAATGGTGAGGTTACGTCCTAAAATATTCATTTGCGCAGATTGTGGGAAATTGTGGAAAATGAGACATATTGCCTTTAAATAACAATGAATGGATCTACGACATACAGTTGGACGTACATTAAGCCTCGTTAAGCAACTTTGTTAAAAGCTTCCTCAAAGTTGAAATTTCTTTCCAAGAAATTTCCTTTCAAAGCATTATCTAATTTTACAAAATATTAATAGAACACGCACAAATACAGAAAACTAGTACAATCAACACATAGTACAAACCCGTATTATTGGTTTCCATTTTAAATTTTGTAAAATAAATGATTAGTCTTTAAGAAATCCAATTAATAAATAGGCTGCAAAAATATTGCAATCTCAAAGCACGTGCTTTTTGACAGCAACATCGGACTTTAACAGCTTCTAGGTTTAACATTGGTCTGTTATATAACATTGTTGGTACCGAACTTTACAGTTTAAAGTTTTCTTTACATGTTAACATAAAAAATATAGCATTATTAATACTTTGATAAAATGACTAAATATTAGATTTTTCGGATTTCGCCCCATAGTGCAATGTAATGAAACTTGAGTGAGCTCAACTAAAGTAAAATTGCTGTGGACTGAGGGAGAAAAAATACTGCTGCTGCTGATTAAAAACGTCAATAAAAATCGAATGCACTGCAAAATTGGAGTTGAATGCAAACGTTCATTGAATGCCAAATGAGTGCATCTAATGTGAATAGAAATGCGTTGCATTATCTAATGAATCGAGAAGCAAAAGACGTGCTGGAGTTTAAATCAACTAACTCGATAAGAGCGTAATCAACTTGGACTTGGCAAAATAAAAACGAAAGCAAAAGCAAATCCAAGTTTAAATTTCAAAATGAAAGAAATGCCATAACATCATCAGCTTACATGCATGCCAAATTTGATTATAATAACTCAAGTACTTAACTTGGCTACAACTGTCGACTGTCGACTGTGGACTGGAAATTGGTTTCTATGCATTGTCATGCAAATTGCTCGTAAGGCCAACTCGACTCAACTCAACTCGACTCGCCTAGCCACACCTTCATTTTGATAATGTCATTGCTGTGTTAAAGTTTTAACACTTGCCAAAAAAAGCCAGAGCTCGGTCTGGCGGAGACCAACCAAACCCAAAAGCTGCCAGACGATGACGTTTGCATTAAAACAAATGTCAGTCGGTGGCGTCAACGTTGGCGTTGCCGACTCTTATCACTCACAGTCATGAGTAGCAGCATTAAAAACTGTAGCATGCTTTTAAGCGCAACTAAAACTGCCAACAGCAGCAGCGACAACAACGTCGACTGCGACTGCGACGTCGAGGTCAGCGTCAGCGTCAGCGTCAGGTTGCTGCTCATTTGGCGTCGACTGCAACATTTGTCAACATGCCAAGCGTTTAAGGCACTCGCACGTGTCTCTCTCACACTCTCTCTCTCTCTCTTTCGTTCTCTCTGTAAGTGTGTGTGTGTGTGTGTGTGTACTGCACGCTTGACCTGGCGCTGTTTTAACTGTGGTTAACATATTTTTCAAGCGCTTTTGCGGCTAACTGTGAGCAGCGGCAACAACTTCATTCTTGCTTTTGTGTGGTTTTTATGGCTGCGGTTTGCCAGCTGCAGTTGTTGTTTTCTGAAAAATAGTAGCAGTTGCTATTGTTGTTGCAACAATTGTTGTTGTTGCTACAGTTGTTATTGTTGTTGTTGTTGTTGCTGTTGCCACAAAACTAAAACCAGAAGCTGCGTGTTAATTTTACATTTTTACGCTTTCATGGCCGTCACTTGCGTGCGCCGAGCATTGGAATGTGCTCTTCTCTATCGCACCTCCCTCTTGTTTCCCTCTCTCTCTCTCTCTCTCTCTCACTCACTATCTCTTTATCATTCTCCCTTCCTTTCTTTGCCCATCACTCGATCTCTGACTCGCTCACTCATTGTACGGACGAGCAGTTTCAGCTCATTGTTTTGTTAAATTTTAAGCAGTTTTAGCCATTTTGTGTTGTAGTTTTTCTTTTTGGCCTGTTTTGCTTTGTTGCCAGTGTTAACCTTTATGGCCGCAACAGTTTAAGCTGATGGCTTTTTTATGACTGACTTTTCGCATGCTAAGCGCAGATTACGCATACGCCGCGTTGAACGCAGCCAACAGTAAACATCGCACGCACCACACACAAACACCACCAGCACCACCAGAACCACCAGCTCCACATCACGCGTTATTCCAGCAGCTGGTTGAAAATTTATAAAATCAAACAACGACATCAGACTTGTCGCCTCTCGTTGGGGGAGCTTTTTATGTTTCTGCCTGCGCTTTAAAATATGCTGCATTTTTTTCGCTACCAATTTTCTTCTTTTTTTCACCCATTTTGTCCGCTCAGCATGTGACTTGTGCAAAGGGGCGGCAGGAGGCGTGGCCACAGAGAGATTGGCTCTTGGCAGTCTTCTGGCTTTGGCTGCTCGCTGGCTGACTTTTTGGCCATTTAAACCATTTTGAGTGGCATAATCTGCCATTAATTTGAATTATAGCCGAGCCAATCATTTTAGCTTTGCCATTCAGCTGTCAATGCAATTTAATTTATATCAGCATACGTATATATAAATTTATATATATTCTGCAAAATGGAATGCGATAGCCAAATGCACGCACTGATAATGCTGATGAACGATTCTGCATAAAAAATCATTCAATGCAATCCAAATCGGCAGATACGAAGAATGGAGCCAAGAATGGAGCTTAAGCTGCCACGCAAACAGCAATAGTAAAAGCTCTCTTTGGCATCCCGCAGATTAAAGATTTCAAAAGAAAATTGCTTTTTTAGTTAAAAGCATAGATACAAAATTGACTTAACTGACAAAAGTAGCGACATCCGATCGTATTCGAAATTTTAGTTAAAAGCTGGAAGGTAAACTTTTAAAATTTAACTGAAAGTTGAATTGCCAACGTTTTGAGTCGTTTTGAACGCAATGAAGAGAAACTATTAATGCATTTCTTGTCGAAAATTCGAAGTGTTCAATAAATAAAAATGAATTCTTTTATAATACATATTAAAATATAAGCTCTTTTACCAAATTTGCAGTTATGCCTTTTACTTTTGCTGCTGCCAAAACATTTCAAATAGCAGCAAAATGTATTTTCTGATATATATGTATTTTTATTTTCGGTTTTCATTCAATGGCTGCTGGCAAAGCTTTCCCTGCAATTGCCTTGTCCCGACTGCAAAGGCATCAAAGGCAAAACACTTTGATCGCCTTACAGTGCACGAACATGGCAAATCAAATGATTTCCGTGCTGGCCGACAACAACCACAACAAGAACAACAACAACAGCAAAAGCAATAACAGGCAATGCAACGACATGGCAGCGGAAGTGTTGCTGCTTTTCTTATAGCAATAGTTGTTGTTGTTGTTGTTATTGTTTTGTTGCTGTTGCTATGGCAAGATGGAAAATAGTGTGCAATTTACCTTTCAACTATTAAACGTCCGTGGTAAATGCACAAAGCGAAATCAAAGTGGCATGAAAGCGCACCGAAGACATTGAAAAACAAGCAAAAGTAGCAAAAGAAGCACTCGGGCGATAGCTTAACCCTTTTGCAACACGACTAATGCTATTAAAGGGTATTACACACAGCTAAACACACACTCGCACACACACACGGACGGCACTCAAAGTGAGAGCCACAGAAAATTAGAAAAAAATATTATTGTATGCATTGTATTGAGTGGTTACGATTTGCAAAAGGTGTCTGTAAGTCCTCTGTGTGAAAAGGAAATGCCAATAGGTATGAGCCAAGAGGGGAGAGGAGAGAGAAGAGTGAAGACGGAATGGGATGGAGCAATTCAATGGGTTCCATTTCTGTTTGTCTATCTGTCAGCTTGCCTCACCTGTCCAGATATGCATGGACTTTTAGGCACTTGGATGCTTGGTTTCTGGGGAATGTGAATTCAGACAGAGACCAAAGTTTGTTCAATGATTGCATTTACCCACAAGTGTAGATGAAAATATGAACAAATGGAAAATATTTGGAGTGCACGATGAGGGCACTTTTGGCAATGAAATTTAATAATATTTTTAAGATTTCTGAAATCATTGTGGAATCAAATACTTGAACAATTGTTTTGGCAATGCAAGATAAGGACTGAAAACGTAAGGAATAATAGGAATATAACTTTAAGCAATATTTCTGATATACATACGTATTTCTGACTATAATACTCAGAGAAAATTTACTTTATAAGAAAATATAATCAGCTTTGATTAAATTAAGCGCCTTAACATTTATAGACATTTCTCGTTAAACTGCATTAGATACGAGAACTCATTTAAAAAGTATTAGAATACTTTAGCTTATTACGATGAAGTAAGTATGTGAAGCATAAATTTTCAATTTAGCAAATGCTGTGCTTATTATCACAAATTGATTTTTCCTGTCAGCTATCCCGTTCGCTTATTTATTTTGCATTAGCACTTTTAATTAAACACTCGGCAAGAGGTGGCAACTGCCGGTAGCAACTGAACACCCTTCCGAGTACAACAACTGGCAGTTGCCACCTGCCACGTAGCACCTACAATCTGCCACCTGGTCGATCCGTTGCACTCGGCAATCATTGTAATTAAATCAATGAATGATTCATGTGAGTGCGCGCTGTCTCCTTTTACCAACTGCTGTTGCCGTTGCTGTTGCTGCTGATTTTGTTGCTGTTGTTGTTGCTGTTGCATTAATGCAAAATCCGTGTACTTAGTGCAAATGGAAAAACGCAGCAGGCGCTCGACACTTGGCCAAGGGGACGGAACAGAGCGCAAAAGAAAGAAAAAGAGGCGACTAAATCAGCGAAGCTGCCACCGTTGCCAACAGCAACAGCAGCTGCAGCAGCAGCAGCTTCGTGCTAATTTTAGTGCCAATTAATTTGATAGCAAACATTTGCAGCCCATTGCCAATTGCAGCACTTACAGCAGTTGCAACTTGCCCCCCACAAGTTTCCTCTTCAGAGTTCAGCTTTAATTTTGTAAAAGGCTTTGTGCATTAACTACGATGGCACCAAACATGTTGACAGTTGTTGCCCTTGTTGCTGCTGTTGTTGTTCCAGTCTGGACTCTGACTCGGAATCGGGTCTTTGGCGCCTTTGGCTGGCCAAACTGCTCGCTTGTGTGAAAATTAAAATAAATTCACCATGTTTATTGCATTTGCATTGGGTAATTGCTTATACAATTTTATGCGAAATTAAAAGCCACTTTTTTGCATTTAACATTTAAATAGGCTTTTAATTTAAGTGAAACGGAAAAGCTGAAGGCAATGTGTGCCCTAGCATGTATGTGTGTGTAAGTGTGTGTGTGCTCGAATCGGGACAACCTTTGGCATAATTAGCTTGCGGACATAAATTGCCAGCAAGTCCTGTAAATGTTAATGTGGCAAAATTAATTAAGCATGGCGAAAATGCCTTTCACAGGGACTCGAAATAAATTTATAGATAACGTCGAGTTGGCCAAAAAAACACAATGTGGAAGACAAAGCGAGAGGAGGAGCAACGTTGGCAGGTGAGTGCCAACTACAGACATTACAATTACAGCATGGAAAGTTGTCGAATCAGAAATTAAAGAAACAACAGCCATATGGAAAATGGTAAAATTCGGACATGTAATTAATTTCATTATATAAAACATAATTTATTTGCAGCTCAAAAAGTACACCAATTTAAATTGAATATTTTTATTATAACATTTAAATTTCATGGAAATTGAGATATTATCAGTTATTGCAATGATCAGAAAGTTTGGTCCGATTTTCAAACTAGCAACTTTACAAGTCAAAACTTACGGATGTATCTTATATTTACAATTACGTATTCCTTAAAAGTTTTATTTTGTTTTAAAGTAACATCGATAATTGAATTAATTTATATCGGTTTTTCAACTTCGTTATTAAACTCGGTTCACTATTTGGATTACATCAGTAATTTATGTATGTATCTTTCTGTATCTGTCTTAAAATATACAGCAGCCATTATACATAACTTTGCTCGGTTTCTTTATATCATAATCAGGCACTCCAAGCTCACACTCGAGCGCAAACTTTCATTTCTGTGCAATTTCTGCTAGACATTTCTCTAATCCTCACCTTGCATTTCAAAACAATTTACGTGGCCAGGCAGCTGCGTATCTTTGTCTGTCTGCCCGTCTGTCAGTCAGTCAGTCAGGTAGTCAGACTCCAACTCGGATTCTGTATACTGTATGCTGCTGGCTGTCATTCAAGTGGCGTCGTCTCTAGCTCGTTAGCACACCTTCGTATCTAACTGCAGGTATTCAGTCAACAACTCCGTCTTCGCCTTTGTCTTTGTCTTCGTCTTGGCCACAGCAATGAGCCAAAGCGCAGCGCAGCGTCTTCTTCTTCATTCCATTCTAGCTTGTCAGCGAGTAGACACATTTCCATGTCTACGTCTTTATCTATGCATTGTGTACTGCTGCTCCTCCATCGGGAGTAGAATCCACAACATCAGCAGCTGTGTCTGTCATTTCTATAACTACTTTTGTTACTTACTAGTTAACTGCGTACCAGTCACACCATCCCTATCCCCTCACACAATTTCCACACATGCATATACGCAACTTTTGCTTCCATTTACATCTTTTCTCTCCGTATTCCTTCCACAACATTTTCTCTGCAACACTTTTGCACAATTACATACATTTTTAAGTGCGTTCGTGCTCGTGCCTCTGTCTTGTCTAACTGTTGTTGTATTCATAACTACTTTAGGCCACACCCACCTACACACACACACACACACAACAATATGTAGAGTGAGCCTTTATTAAAGTTTTATCGCATTAAAAATTTCTTTGCCACTTGCAAACATTTTTCGTGCAAAAACACCAACAAAAAAGCGTGCCAAAAACTCAGCCAGGCGAGGACTAGGGATTGGGCCAGAGATTGGTCGGTGTGGCGGGCAGGGAGAGGGGCAGGGAGAGGGGCATGGGGCATGGGGCAGTGGCAGGCGACAGAGACAATGATGTCGTTTCATGTACACCTGTTTCAAGTTGTTTTTATTGCAGTTGTTGTTGTTGTCGCTGCTGTGCATATTTGAATACACTTTTCGTTGGCCGCTTAACTTAAATCTCCACTCGTTGCTCGCCTTCCCTGCCGCTCCCGCTCCCGCTCCCCTCTCCTTGGCCCGGCCCAATGCAAGTTTAAGTGGGGATTTTACCTTTGGCAAGGCTGTTGTACAGGTAATGACAGTTATGTCAATAAGTTTGCCAACGCACCTTAAGCAGAGTATCGAGAGGATCTTTCGACTGTGACAAATTCTCTTTGTCTCCCTCTCTTGAGTACTTTATTTATGTGTCACTATTTGTTGAATACATACATACATATATCTAAATCTAAATGTATGACATATTTGGCTCTGAGCTGTGCCCCCAGCTAATGCACTAAGTGCTTAAAAGCCGCCACAACAAATGAAAACTTTTCCTTATTTAAACAGCAAAAAAAAAAGATGCAAAAGGATGCTAAAAAAAATTGTAATAAAAGATTTTAATTTCTATATATGCAAGCATATAGTCGTAAATTATATGAAAAGGGGACTTGAGCTTTGTAAACTTTCACAGCATGCAGGCAACCCATTTATGTAGTTTTACTGGCAACTCTGGCGCAATTCATAAATTTGTTGAGCAGCAGGAGCTGCAGAGAGAAAGAGAGAGGGAAAAAGCGGCAACAGAGAAATATTTAGGAGACACATAAAAGGGGGAAGCTAAAAAGTGGCGTAATTTCTTCTTCTTCTTCTCTTTCTCTCTCTCTCTTGGTTTTTTTTATTTTTACAAAAGTATATTTCATTTATTTTTTTGAATATGCAAATTTTGTTGGCAACATTCATTAAATTTAGTTTGCCAGCTGCTTTCATTTGATGGCACTCAACTTTTTCAGATATTTAAGTAGCAAATTTCGGTGCTTTATCAAATATTTGTGCAACGCTTCAACTGCCCATGGAATCAGCTCAGCTCAGTTTGGTCAGTCCAGATGTCTGTCCAGTGAGTCAGTCAGTAAGTCGGCCAGTCCATCACTTTGTCAGTTTGTCTGGCATTCAGGTGGGCAGCTTGATAAGAAGCAAACGAGCTTGTTTGTTGGCCAAAAAATTTGCAACTGTCTTGTTGCCTCTTATCTGACTAGCTTGCCTTCCCCTCGTTACCTGCCTCCCCATCCCCTTGACTCTGTTACAAATTTTCAATTTCAAGTGCACTCGGCAAACAATTTCACAAAATTTCAGTGCTGCAAAGATATATAGTATAAAAGTTATATATGTATATTTCCCTACATATTTTATGCATTTTTCCAAGTGAATTTATGGTTATTTTGTTACTGTATTCATTGTTGTAGTTGTTGTTGGTCCTCTTATAGTTTCTCCTGTTGCCCGCTTTGCGCCCTCTGCTTTTCAGCAAAAATTCGTGTACAAAAAGCGCAACATTTATGCAATTAAAGCCAAATTAGCAATGAATGCAGCTCGAGTGCTTTTGCTTTTGGCCCCAGCTACAAAAGTTGCCATCAAACTTTTGGCCTTTTGTAAAGTTTTTGCTTTTGCTGCCTCAACGCTCCTCCATGCCCCTCTCACTACTCTCCTTCCTTCCCCGAGTCCCGCGTCCCGCTCAATATCAGTTGCTGTTTATGGGGAAAATTGTGCAGTTCGCTGGGTCTTTGGGCTGCATAGTTTGCAGTTAGAACTGCGCTGCTTCCAATTAATTTAATGCCTGCCAGTGTAATGAGCGTTTAAGCCTTTCAATGGCGTCATCGTTGCGATGCTGAAAGCGACAGCAGCAGCTGTTGTCCTTATAGTGGTTGTTGTTGGCTCCTCCTGTGGATCCTGTGGCTCCTGCTGCTGTTATTGCTGTGCGAGTGTCATTTTATGTCGCTCATGAGCAGGCTATCTTTTCTTCTTCCGTCTTCTTTTTTTCTGCGACCTTATATTTTTGAATTGAAAGCTTAAAAGCCGGACAGCGAATGAAAGGAACTTGTGACGTTGCACGACCAACAACTATTATTGAATGTGAACAGCATGGAGAAAAGCTCGGCTTTAAGCTGGATTTTCATTAGACTTATTTACTCTGGCTGAATCCCCATCACATCACATTCGTGCAACTTTTACGTATACGTAATATAATGTAATACGTATACGTTATGTGTAATTTAGCTTAACACGATGATGTACTAGTAACTGATGCATTGCTTAATGCATGACATTAAATGCCATTTAGTTGCAACATTGTTCAACTCAACGAAATGAAAATGCTGATGGTAGCTTTCACTTGGCTAATAAACAATCGTTGGCCAACTTTACACAAGCTTTTGATGAGCTTAATAAAGCATTTTTCATCTAATTTTTGCGCAGCGTTAAGTGTTGGCTCATCACGATAGTTGAAGTGCCCAATGCACAGTGCACCTTTCAGCTTAGTCATGCTAAGTATTGGTTATCAGATCAGGCCGTGTATTATATAACCACCCCCATATCAACCCCCTGCTGTTGTTGTTGCTGTTGTTGTTGTTGTTGTTGGGGCTGCTTTTAGCTGGCTATCGTGTGGTTCAAGCAGAACTCTTGAAGCACTTAGCCTGCAATATAATCAGGAAAAGCGATTAAAGCACTTGGCCCATTGTTTATTATTACAATATTAGCAGAGCTTTTGTCGTTGTTGTGTTTGTGTGTGTGTTTATGTGTGTGTATGTGAGCCTTTAGAGGCCTCAGAGTTTGCATTCTCTCTAAGCGAAACGCTCTATCAACTTGACTCGATGGCTGTTTGGCTTTGCTTTGGCTATGGCTTTTACTTTGGCTTTGCCTTTAGCGCCATTGTTTGCACTTCCACTGTCGGCTTGTTGGCCAACATGGCCATCATGACATCAAAGGATCTGCCCCACGACAACGTTGCAATGTTGAAGGCACGCGCCAACATTTAACAGCGGGCAGATCATTCATCAATAATTACATGCCGAAAGGCTAAAGGCGATGCCACAAAAATGTTGAAGCCCCCAACCCTTTGACAAACTTTTACCCCTCCCCCCCTGTAGCACAGCATTACCCCCATTACCCAAAGTTCCCCCACCCCCGCACAACTCTTGCTACTCAACTAATTTATGCCAAAATGCTTGGCAGACTAATGACACTTTGCAGCAAAAGACGACAGCGGAGCATTGCAATGAATCAAGGGGAGTGGGGAGAGGGGAGTGGGGAGAGTGGAGAGGGGCTAAGAGAAGGTGGAGAGCTGGGTTCTATGGGCATAGCACGCAAAAGTTTTTGGCATGCCGTTAGTTTGTTGGTAGGTTGTTCATTGGTTGGTTCGTTGGTTGGCTGGTTGGTTGCCTGTCATGGCAAGAAATGTAAAACTTGCGCAAAAAATGATAAATACGCTTAGACCTAATTAACTTGCGACTTTAATTAATTTTTAATGAAAAAGTTAATGAGCCGAAAACTAACTGGGCCAATCAGATGTGCATGTGTTTGTCGCAATCGATTTGCGAGTAAACGTAAACATCCCAAATTCTACTACTTTTCAAAACTTCCCCAGCACAATTTCATTCTAACAAATAAATTAAATTAAGTTGTCAAATAACTGTAGAGAAATTGACAGTTTGGAGTTTCCAGCGAAGAATGCTTAAATACTTAAGAAGATCAACAGAAAGTTTGACTTTCAATTCAATTGAAGAACTCGAATAAACTTATTGCAAAATACATTTTATTTTGTTCCCGAAACTCGGATAGTTTTCCTAGGAAAAGTTGACACAATACTGAAAAATGTGATTTCAGAACTCTCTGTTGCGCTAAACAATCTCCGCTTTATGACACATACGCCGTCTTGTCTGACATTCAATCAGCGCCAACTTCACCGCCCTTCAATTCGCCCATTTCTCTGGCTTTGCCCATCTGCCGCTGCTGCTGCTGCTGTTGCTGTTGCCACGCCCACACAATGACAGCAGCTTTAATTGGATTTTCGCTGTTGCGGCCGCAACAAAAATAACAAAAAAAAAAAAAATGGGAGAAAGAGAATTGCAATTTTCGACAGGCGGCTGTCGCTTGGTTTCATTTCACGTTACTTTTCCCGTCTTTACCCGTCTTTGGCGAGCTTTTGTTGCCTCTTTTTTTTGCAGCTGCTCATTTTTTTTGTTTTTTTGCTGCCCCAGCTTTTCTTTGCAATTGGCGCTCGGCTTTTGGCGCTGTTATTTCTCCGTAACAAAGTTTACATTTCACACATTCATCACTTTTGGCAGCTGCAACTAATAGTGTGCAATGTCGGGCAAATGGACGGCCCCGTTTAGCCAGCAGCCTCCAGCCTCCAGTCTCCAGAGTTCTCCATCCTTACCTCTCTCCTTCTTTCCCTCTTTCCACGTCTTTTTTTTTGGTCATGGGCACACATTTTTATTGCACTTCTCAGGGCAGAGAGAGAATGGCTTCTGCCAAGTTGTCCAGTTGGTTTGCCAAGAACGGATTACGGATTGTCTGTTCGGAGAGTCTTATAAATCAATGCTTAAAGCTTAAAGGCACTAAGAAGCTCTCTCTGTGGAGCATTGATTATCCCACCTCCCTCTCCTCGTTTCTTCACTTCTCTGGCATAATATTTTTCTCACTTTATACATTGTTTGTAGTACTTGTCATGGCACAAATGCCAGGCAGAAGCGTCAGCTCACGGCTTCATTTCAGGGCAAAACGTTACCCGTTCACAAGTTACCCTCCCCTGCCCCTTCTCCTTGCAGCGTGGCACAATGATGAAGCTGTTGGCTGTTGCCTGTTGGCTGTTGCCTGTTGGCTCAACACTTTGCGACTGTGACTCTTGCACGTTGACGTCATAAAGCATCAGAATGTGAGTTCGATACGTGCCTTCAATCCAGGCAGAGTCATTGATCAATGCGCTGCCTGATACTGATTTATGGAATTCACATCAATTTTGAATTTTCCCACTCAACCATTTTGTAACACAACTTAGAGAGAGAGAGAGAGAAAGGGCAGGGGGAAAGTTAAGTTGAGTTGAGCTGAGCTGAGTTGATAGTCTGTCTCCTGGCCTGTGACAGCGTCTTGAGACGTTTCATAATTCATCTTAATTTTAATTTGCAAGTGATGGAGTAGCTTTCAGCCAAGCAGCCAACCAGCCAACCAGTCAGCTCAGCTCAGCTCAGCTCAGTGAGCTCAGTCAGTCAGTCAGTCAGTCAGTCAGTCATGCAGTCAGTCAGTCCATTCAAGCATTCAGGCGGCTCTAAACTGCAGCTTCATTATCTTAATCTACTCCTTTTTAAGCGCAAACTTTAGCAAGTGGCATCAGAGCATCAGCATCAGACCGCACACAAATTTGCGCCCAATTGCACTTTGGTGCAGTTTAATCTACAAAATTGCCGGCCAGGCCAGCAATTTTCACAAATTGCTTACATTACGTAAATGAAGAGACACCAGGCAACGTCTTTCCACTCCCTCTTCCTCCACATCTCCATCTCCGTTTCTCACTTCCCGTTTCCATTTCTATCTCCATTGTCATCGTTCAGCTTGTCCTTGTTCTCTGACGTTGTCGTTGTCGCTGTCGTTGTCTTCTATGTTGTTGTTGTTTCTGTTGTTGCTGTCGTATCGCGGGACGTCATCAAGGCGCTGCCATATTGCGTATACGCAACGTTTGTCGCTCGCCAAGCGACGCGATTGTGTCTAATTGAGCACTCATTTCACGCTCGCACACAAATTGCAATACAATTAATTTATGACATTTTCGCATGATAATGCAATTCACGAGCACGTTTCGACCGCACAAAACATTTGAAATTTTTAATTAAAAAGCAAATATTAAATCAATGCCGCATCCAAATTAGTTGTTGGTTCTTGTTAGGCCCCAGTGCAGACGCATAATTCATTTGGCTGGCACAGAAGGCCAACGACAAAGTCGCTTAATTACCAACGCTGCCAGCGTCGCTGTCGGCGTCGCATTAACCCATTAATTAAGGTGACGTCAAAGGCAGCACCAAAAGCGATAAAACCATAATACGATAAAACGAATAAAGCCAAACACGCCCACAAAACGGGGAAGGGGGGAGGCTGGAGAAGCAGGAGACCAAGCTCAAACCCATTGAGAGTATGCCACACAAAAATCTCAAATGCCAGGACTCGCATATTTATGGCCATCTGTGTGAACTGCTAAATTGCAAGGAATGCAACCAAAATGAGCACAACCAATGAGCTGGCAATCGCAAAGAGAAGCCCCCATCTACTCGTACATCTCCACTCTTTTCTCACTCCCTCTCTTCTCTCTACTCTTTGAGATGTGCAATTCCACAGCCATTTCGAGGCACATTGTTTGCCCAGGTAACAGGTACTTTAGTTGACTCTCTATTTATTCATAAGATTGAATATGTATGTCAACAAGTATTTCAACTATGATGACTATTTAATTGCCAAGAATTTATTCTTAGCTTTGTCAAAGTTTAAATAAACAAACACATCAAAATTAATGATAAATTCTACAAGTAATACCTGAATTAAATAAGTTATTTGTTGATATTATTTATGTTATTTATGTTATTTGTGTTGTCCTATCAATTGAATCGATTATTATAAATATGTACTTCAATTTATTTAATAATTATTATTTGTATAAAATACATTTAATAATAAACTGCGAAAGCAAACTGTGAATTTAAGCCTATTACTGCCCAAACTGATTTATTCATTTATTCAAAATGTTTTGAAGTGTATTTATTTATATTTGCATGCTAACCTTTCAGAATTTAAGCCACACTTCACTAACTTAATTAAATTGTTTGTTATGGTGGCGATTATTTAATTTTGGTTGAAACGAGTTTTTGGCATTTAGTCATGAAAATTATTTTTAATAGTGACAAATTGATGCACATTAGATTGATAAACAGCCGACTCATCCGGCATTACGAGTAGATCGAGTTTATAAAGAATGCTTATCGATTTGTGACTAATCGTCGAGCTGTTTTCTTATGCACACTGTATAGAAACCAGAAACCCAGTCGTTCCATCGTCGTTAAGGACATTCATTTGTCTGAGCCGAGTCAAAGGAAGGAAAAAGTTTCGACCACTTAATGACCCCTCGTTCAATGCCAAATGATATGAAATTAGTTTTAGCCTTGCGTTTAAAAATTAAAAGAGCTAAAAATCAATGCAATTTTTTTCTGCTTTTGACCATTTGGCGTTTCCCATTTCAAATCGTTGTGGTTTATGTTGTTGTTGTTGTTGTTGTTGTTGTTGTTGTTGTTGTTGTTGTTGTTGTTGTTGTTGTTGTTGTTGTTGTGTTCGAACGGTTCTTGCTGGCATTTGGCGTATGTCAGACCCAACTGGCAGTTCAATAATGAATAATAACGGGGCCCCAGTTAAAAACTTTTCCTCACCCCTTCACTCCCATTTGGTCATACTCGTATTCGCTTGCTGTCTCTTGTGTTGCACGCTGCGCTGTCACAACAGCAGCAATAACAGCAACAACAACAACAATAATAACAGCGATGGCATAGCAAAAACTTTGGCAATATATTTGCAACGCATTACGTGGCATGTCAAGCGTTTTATCGCGCGTATTTTTCAATTTTCGCGCAAGGGGCGTGGCCGCCTTCACTGGCAATGACACGGCCATACGAGTATGGCATTACGAGCTATGTAGCTTGGCAGCAAAAATTAAAAAACAGCCACAGTGCAGTCGCCTTTTTCTCCTAATGCTCGCTCATGTGGTGCTCTTGGTCATATATTTCTTGGCCGCCCGCAAAGATAACAACAACAGCAACATATGCTAGTCAGAAATGTGTATGTATGTGTGTGTGTGTGTGTCCAGCGGTGCAACCTCTTCAAATAGTTGCAAAGAAAAAAAAGAAAACAGTCGCACACATATAGAAAAAAATATAAAAAAAATAGTAAAAATAGTTGAAGAGAAGGTGGAGCATGGAAACCAACTGAGCGCCCACTGAAACACATTTCCGATGATGGCGGAGGGATTGGGTAAGGGGAATGGGAATGGGTATGGGAATGGGAAAGGGACGCTCATATCCGCTTTTTGAGCGTTGAGCACAAACAGGAAACACATTATAGCAGCTGGTAGACAGACTTATGTGTAGCACTGTTGAAAAATTGTTACACACGCTGATGCTGTCACTGGCAGGCGTACTCCAACATCTCCTTCTACTTTTGCTGCTTGTTGATGTTTTGCAACGTGTTTGTCTCTCTTTTGTTGCTGTTGTTGCACAGTTTTTTTCACATTTGGCAAATAAACTGCAATGTGAGTTATGTCAAGCAACAAACACTCACATATACACACATCCACACACACACACACACAGTTGCATGTGTGTTGCATAATGGCTGCCATGGCTCATCTATCAAAATTCGCGAGCAGCAACAAAAACACGGTAGCATACTTTCGCGGGCTCTAATGGCGACGAAGCTGCTGAAAAAAGTGTTGCCTGCTTAGAGGGGCATTGGAGGGAGAAGAAGTGTTGTCTACTTATGCGCATTTGTCAATTCGAGATGGGCTGCCATCCATAAAAAAGAGAATCACTCGCTTATGCGGGCAACTCATTTGGAAGGCTAAACGATTCAGGAACTCTATCTAAGGACACACAATAAATTTAAAGCATCAACGAAATTAAGCATGTGTTTAATAAGTCAGATCTTCTAAAAATAGAGATCCACTCTCCGCATTGAAATGGCCTCTAAAATATAACTATAACCAGCACTTACGGCCAAGTCAATGACCATTGTTGTCTAGATTAATTTATAGGGCAGATCAGTTTTCTAATGCATTCGGAAAATTCAGACAACGAATTTTAGTATTCATTTAGTTGCCAAATGCTTGCTGACTAAATTTAGCGCACAGAGCAAAGTGGAAAAGAACATGCCCAGCAAATTGCTCATTTATTTGCAACTGTCAATATCAATAACAAATTGGTTGTTGTTATGCTTCACACACACAGAGAAAGAGAAGGGGAGAGAGAGGGAGAGGGAGCAAGAGAGACTCATTTATATGCTATGGAAATGTGCCACACTATCAGCATTTGGGGTATTTCTTTCTTTTTTTTTTGTGTTCTGCGCTTGTGTTTGGTTTCTCTTTGGTAACTTTAGCCAGCCCAGCAAAACTGACAGGCAGTAATAAAATAAATGAGCCGCCATTCTTTTAAATTGAGTTTAATAAACGTCACACTTCATCGACAAAAGCACTAGGGCCTAACAAGCTGGCCAAAAAAAAAAATAAAAATAAAATAAGGAAAACTGCAAAAACCTGAAACCGTAACCGTAACCGAAACAGAAACTGTACCACGCTTGGTTGACTGGCATAGAGTTCCCGGTCCCTGGCCATAGACCTATACAAATGAACTATGAAATGGCCTGGACAACATGCATATTTTGGACACACACACACATACTCACAAACACATACACAATGGGGCAAGCACACTTATTTATTATTCCCCAAGCGTTTGACCAAACGGCTAACCCCAAAAAACTGGAGAGTGGACCGCATTCAAATGATGTCTTATTTAGTTGCCTGCATTGTGGAAATAAAAACCCATAGTTACGAGAGTACAGCTATTGTATGGATATGGACTTGTATGTATGTATGTATGTGTCTATGCAGCCTGACTGGCTGCCTTTTTATGTTTATGGCCTCAAAGTTGTGCAACAGCATCGCGAAATCGCTTACATGAGATTGTAATTACGATAAACGGCCAAGCGCCAAAGCCTTTAAAAATAAACATGAATATATGGAATGTTGTGCAGAGACGAGACGAGTACAGAAAAAGCATGGGGAAAGGGCTATGAAAAGGGGGTAGGGGTAGGGTGTGGCAACAACGACGCCTTGTTGGCCATAAACCGCCAAATGAGCCAAATAAATGTTATTTATATAAAAATGTATAAAGCAGACGGCAAAAATTGCAAGTACGCGAATTTTCTCTGCTTTTTTTCTCCCGTTTGCCAACTTGTGTGCAAGCCAATTGCGATTTATTTATATAAAATTCATGTGATATGAAATCATATAGGTAACTAAATATGCCACACAGACAAACAGACAGACAGACATCCAGACAGACGGACAAACAGACAGATAGACAGAAGGACAGACACACACACAAACAAACTGAGCAGAGTCAGACTGAGCCATTCAGCAATTGGCTTTTGTGCCAGGGCGTTATGTAAACATTCGACATCGAAATCGCATCGCTGGAGTAGAGGGAGGAGAAGTAGAAGCAGCAGCAGGGGGAGGAGGACAGCCTAGGACCTAGAAACGGTAAAGCAGCAGGGAAACATAGACAGGCGCCGTTATTGCGTATAAGCGATTGAGATATTTATTAAGCGCCAGACAACAACAAAATCAAAAAAAAAATGAAAAGAAAAAAAAACAAACAAGCGAAAAAATAACAATAAAGATTTCTCGACTCATCAAAACTTTGTTGGACGCGCCAAAGTTAAAGCTTTGTTATAATATTTGAAGCATAGATTGAAATTTATAAAGATGGAGACAGCAGTCTTCACATGCTTAACGTTGAGACTTCAGAAATAATTTAAATACAAAATTGGAGAGAGAGATGCAGAGAGAGAGAGAAAATTGCCAGCTCAAATTTTAATTAAAAATTTATAAGTTTTCTATTTGGAACATTAATAGTTTCAACAATTTTATTTTAATGAAACATAAAGTATTAAAGAGTTTTCTATTTGGATCATTAATACTTTAAACAATTTTTTATATGTAACATAAATAATTCTACGAAAACTTAAACAGATATTATGAAAATTAATTTATTTAACAGATATGAATTTTCAGCTGTAATTTAAATAAACTCCCCAAGGCATAGTTACTTGTATAATTGGTGAAATTTCAATAAAATATATACCAATAAAAAGATTATATGATTTTGATCGAAAATTAAATTTATAAAATGAAACAGAATATTTTTATAAATTTTAAGCATTAAATGAGTCCTCGAAATGTGAATCAATCGTTGTTCATGACGAAGCTTCGGGTAAAATGCCTCCCGGCAAGACAATACAAAATATGTGCTCTGTGTACCGAATTCTGAGTGTGTATTGTGGCTATGTGTGTGTGCGAGTGTGTGTTTGGCATATGTAAGCAAATACAAACACAGATACAGAGAGTGACAGAGAGAGAGAGAGAGGAATACCTATGGCAAAATAAACGCGCACATAAATAAAAAAGACATTGTCAGAAAAACGCGATGTGCTCGAACGTTTATTTATGGGCCTCGTTCTCGTTTTCGATTTGAACGGCTTTGGGGGTCTGCTCTGAAGTTATGGCCAAAACAAAAGGACCAGTAACCCCAAAAACAAAAAACAACAACAACAAAACATGGCATATAGGGCCGCGCATTTTTTGTTGTTTGATTGCTAATTAAAATGGCAAATCAAAGGCAACGGCTCCAAGCCTCAATGTTGACACTGTACAATGGAGACGAGGACGAGCCCATACACACACAGAGCAACCCACAGCGGCATTAATAGAGCGTGAATTTTAGCGCAAACATACACCGCGGAGGGAAGGGGGGAAATGGGCGGTACAGTTGTAGGCGTCACTGTCGCTTGTGGTGTGCGCATTTGTAGCCCGCAATGTTTTGCCAATCAAACCCCAAAGTCATTTCATTATTGGCTTTGCGTAATCGACGTCAAAGCGTCCCGGGCAAAAGTCAACAAAGCGACGCGACGATAACGCGGCAGGGGTACAGGGGGAGGGGGAGGAAGAATGGGGAAGGAACGCAGGATGGAGGCAACGGCAGAGAACCAGAGGCTGTCCTGCAGTCGATGTCAAAACGTGCATGCAGTCAAGCGGATTGAGGCAAATATTTTCACATTGACACGGCAAAAGGATCAGCAGCAGCAGCAGCAGCAGCAGACAGCAAGGACTACAGGACGAGAATCGAGTCGCGTCGCATCGAGTCAAAAGTTGAGCTCGAGATTCGAAGCCGACGCGACTTGACAATAAAGTCAAAAGTGTAAATGACACAGTTCGTTAGGCGTACATATATAAATATACAGATACAGATACAAATATATATATGTACTAAATATTTATATATAAAGAGATATATGTATAAATAGAGCCATAGATACGTTTGTTATGCAAGCTGGGGCGTGGTCCCCAAAAAGGATTGCGGACCGAACATTAATGGAGGCCACAGACAGCCGCATTGAATACAGCAACTCTGTCAGTCAGTCAGTCAGTCAGTCATTGAGTCATTCAGTCAGTCAGTCAGCGCAGAAAATTTAATACTGGGCTGCCAGCAGATTTTGGAGTATGACAAATATTTTATGCGCACATCATAAACGAGCCTCGAGCCTCCAGCTTGGAGACTGCAGCAAGCACACACAAAAACAGACACACACTCACACACACACACACGCATACAGACAAAGAGACAGAAAGAGAGGCAAACACACACACACACACACGCCCCAAAAGATACAGAAGACAAACAGTGAGGCGAACAACAGATAGCAGATACAATCGCTAGCCGTGAGATACGAAAAAGAAAATTTGTGTAGCAGGACAACGCATAAAAAGCAACGCCAAGGCACTAAATAACAACAAGGAGTCAAGCGAGGACAAAGCTTTGAAGTTGCAGCATGGCGACGGCGAAGCTGCGAACCAAAAAGGAACACACAAAACAACCGAAAAACAACAGCAAAATATAAAGAAGAGGCAACAAAATAAAAACAACAACAACAATAAGAAGAAGAGCAGTGCCAGCAAAACAGGCTGAAGAAAATAAAGAAAGCTAAGAATGCTAAACAACAAAAGGTCCACAAAAACGCAAAGGCAAAAACGAATGGCAAGGTGCAAATAATACTGAAAGCGCCCCAAAATGTATGCTACACATTTTTGGCAGCTGCCTAAGTACGTGATAGTGTGTGTATCTGCAGCTGTAAATATGTATGTTTATCTCACTGTCCATATGTATGTGTGTGTGTATGTGCTTTGCCTGTTGACGTGAAAATTTGCACGTCTTTTGTTGTGCATGCGTGTAAATGTTTCGTGGATTTGATTTCGTTTCGTAAAATTGAAAAACTAAGCATTGAAAACAACAAGAGCAAACAAGCCAAAAGCAAATGTTTTATTTGTCTACCACCACACAACACTCGCACATCAAATAAAATACACACTCACACACACACACACAAACACACTAAGCGCTCAATGCACTGCGTTTTCTGTGCCAAATTCGTTTTGACGGCATCCAAACAAGAGAAAAGGATTTTTCTTTATTTTACTTTGCGGCCTCTTTTAGTTGTTGTTTTTATAATACAAATAACGAGAATCCCTTCAATATATATACACATATATTCCGCTCTCTATCTCTCTTTCCCTCTCTTCATCTTTCTCTGTCTGTGTGTATTTGAGGTCGGGTTGATTGCTTAAGTAAACGCACTCGGGGCAAGCCGCGACGAGCTGATGCCTTCAACTTTACTTGCTCAACATTTTTGGCTTCATATTTTCTTCTTTTTTTTTTTTTATTTTATTTGTATTTTTCTCTCCTTTTTGCTTTTTATTTGTCGGCGTTTGCTGCCTGCTTTCATTGCTGAGCTGGGTCAATTCTTTTGGGCTGGGCACTGATTTTTTGCTTATTTTTATTAATAGACTTTTTGTAAAATGCCAAACAATATTTTCCTTAACGACGCAACGACCGAAGGCCGACGGGAAGTGTGCGCTTAAAATTATGCTACACTTTTCAATCAAAAGGGTTTCTTATCTGTCTGTCCGTATGTCCGACTGTCCGGATGTCCGTCTGTCCGTGTGCTTGTGATCCTTAGAGTTTGAGTCTAGCGGCTGTTTATAAAGGATAAGTTGCTATGAAAGTTCGTGTATGTTTAATCCGTAAATGGATATGTTGTTATGACGCCAATACACAAGGAAAAAATAAAAATAAAAATGAAACGATAACTGAAATTCGTTTCTCCTTTTGCTTTCCAATTGGTAAACATTGTCTTAGTCAATTGAACGGTCGCTGATGTTCAATGAAATGGACTTTAAAAATCCACTTTATAAATCTTAATCTTCGCTTTATTTCAAACTTGCCAAGAAACCTATACAAATTTACTTTCTTTATTACTTGTATAATTAAAATACTTTAAAAACACTTATATCATTTGAGAAAATCGAAATTACTCTTAGATATTTCAAACGGAAACCTACAGTTGCATATTATAAAAATACTAATAAAAACTTTTTGATTTAATAAGATCATCAAACAATTTTACAAATAAGTTAAATCAAGTGCCTTAATTAGTTTGACAGTGAAACAGTCGAAGCTTAATTTAAAGTTTTATAAATATATGTAGATCTAAAATTAGCTTACCTTTTTCCACGTCCACTGGTAGAGAAATGGGGAAATTGACACCTCGGTATTTGAATTTCAAGTCAACAAGTTTTTATTTTGTTATTTGTTTGTCTCTGCTCAGTTGAGGTTCTTTTTAGCATTTCAACTTGAAAAAGGCACAATTGCAGCTGGTCATGCACGATTTGGCATAATTCTTAGAATTATGATAGATCTAATTTGGTTTGTTTTTCTTTGATTTTATTTTAGATGATAATATTTCGATATTCGTTGTTGTCCGGGCCGCGCACGCGAACACTTTGCACGATTTTTGCAATGGAATTTAGCACACGGCTGCCAATTAATGAAAACCTGCTGAAAATTAAAGCGAAACTCAAACAATTTGTAGCATATTTGTCAGTACGAGTAAACACTGGACAGTTTACATTGAGGCTATAAAAAGGGGTACTGTTTGGCATTTGTCCTCTTCCGGCCGCAAAAACTGCAAAAGTGCATGACAGAAATGCCAATGCGAATGCCAAGAACAGAAACAAAGCCAAGCGGCCAAATCAAAATGTATGAAATGCTTTCACAAAATACAGAAGTTGACAAATACAAATACATGCATAAAAGAAATATGCCTGTGTGTGTGTGTGAGTGTAGCAACCGCACATGTGGCATGCCTGACTCTCTGTCTGTGTGTGTGCACTTGAAAAGCATTTAACGTAGCAGCAAGAAGACAAAATTGTTCGAGATAAATGTCAGAGGTTATGGTGTTAATGTCGCTTTTATTCAAAACGGATATCAGTCCAGAGCCCCGAGAAGCGAGAACAAAGGCGACCAATGTAATAAAAAATAAATTAAATGGAAAATGCAAAAGGAAAAAGGCGACTGACATACACAGACGGATGGATAGACAGACGGACAGGCGGACAAAAGGACAGACAGAAGAAGAGACTGAAGCGCGAATGTGTCACGGATTTCATTGCTCATTGAATACGCATTCATTTCATGGGGCAGGACACAAAGACGCGCACACACACACACACACACACAAACACACACACGAAGGACCTGACTGCTGGCATTCGGGGCAGCCGCAGCGAGTCACTCAGTCTGCGTACGTAAGCAGCAGAAGGACATACACCAATACACACACACAGACACATACAAGCACCAACACAGAGGCAAGTCAAAGGCGCTGCGAAAATCAGTGGGCAAAGTAAGCCACAGAGAAAATCAAAACTACGCGCACAACCAAAAAGGCGCTGCCTTTCACAGTCTGTGTGTCAGTATGTCCTGTAATTAGCATGCCTATCTCTGTGTAAGTGACTTGTGCTTGGATATGTGTATGTGTGTGTGCCTCTGTGTGTGTGCGCGCTCTGCCGTGCATGTTTGTTGTGTGGCTTTTCTATTTTTGTTGTAATTGCCATTTGGCAATTGCAATTTTCGCATTTTATTGAATTTTACACACTCACACACAGGCACACACAAAAGCTTGTCTAACAGATGCACACACACACACACACACATGTGCTCCGACACAATAACAACATTCTTTTTTTGTCATAATATTTTCATGTGCTCGAATTTCGCTCACGACCAAAATTTATTGTTGGCTTTTTGGCTCATTTCATTTTCTTGGTAAACAGTCACGGAATTTGCTAGCCTGTTTTTGTTGTTTTCATTATTTTGTTTTGTTGTTGCGATTAGGTATTTTGTGAATTTGTTTTTGATTTGCAACAAATTTTCATACACACATCTATAAGTACACGTACACAATTACACTGTTAGAGGCACATATACTACGTAGAGAGAGAGTGAGTATTTTTGGGAGACGCGTCCAAGTTTGTGTTCTATGCTGGGCTCAGTAGCTGCCCTTTTGCCTTGCGGAACCGCCCTAAAACAGTCCGGAGAAAAACTGAAAATGAAAATTTGTGAAAAATTTACCCAAAGCACGCAAACGCATGCCAGGCAGAAGATGAAAGGCAAAAGCAAAGCGCAAAGCCAAAAAGCTTTTTCAAAAAATCTCAGAAAAATACCAGTATTTTATTTTGCCATAAGCAACAACAAGTGAAACAGAAAGCGAGAGAGAGAGAGAGAGAGAGAGAGGAGGAGTGAGCGTGAGCATAAGGACACACAATCAATAAGTTCGCAAACTTTGAAAGCTTTGCACGCAGAGAGCGAGAGAGCGTAACCGCAGAGCAGGAGATGCGAGAGAGCGCACACAGCAGCACCATTCCTCTCTCCTCTCTCCACCATCCGCCCCCTGTGTTACCCCACCCACCGCCAGGCGTCGCCACAGGCAGCACATGCTACCAGCACGTCATGTTTTTTTTTTCGAGTCTTTGAGGCTTTGGGGCTTTTCGTGCAATTAACAAGTTGCGGGGGCAAATGTAAACAAAGCTTTAATTTAGTTTAATTTAATTTCACAAGCTCAACACAACGATTCTTATATTTCTTCTTTTTACCGTTGAATCGCGACTTTGCCAGCGGGCAAAACTTTCAAACTGTTCTCAACTTTGCACTATGTGTTTTGTGATTTTGATTTTTTTGCTGCCTTGCGCTCAACACGTCTGACTTTCAGCGTCGCCACAACACGAATGTCAGGTGTGCGTGGATTCCGGCTCCATTTTGTCTGCTCCTTGGCTGCCAAGTCCGGAGCGTAGGCGTTATGCGAGAGAGAGAGTCGACAGTAAGAGAGCAAGAGAGAGCGACTTGTGAGTAAAATGTCCCATTAACCGTTATTATTGTGACAGTCAGCACTGCCAACTTGTTGGGCGGCATGCAGAGTTGCTCAGGAGTCGTGCAGAGTTGCCACCAAGCTGGCATTTACACTGCGCAAAAGCCCAGGGAGCTTTCTAACGGTTTTAAAAGCCGGCATAAGGCTAAGTAGAATAATTATGATGTAGATGATGATGATGGTAATCACAAAGGCTTCTCAAGTGTCCACTCAACGCCAGAGCCAATCAGTTTCATCAATCTGTCAACTCTTTGCATTGCAAAAGACGAACATACGGCCACTTATATTCTCGAGCTGAACAAAGTGCCTGCATATCGCAACGGACTTCGAGAGAGCAACAAATGTTTAAAGGTGGGCAAATTACCGCCGCAGGTTCTGTGTCCTGTGATCATAATTAGATATCAATGTGCTGAGCTGAACTGAATGGGCAGCTGCAGCTGCTTCACGACGATGCCCGCAGAAAATGCGAATGGTTCGCCGAGTGCTGCTATGCGGCACTGAAGATCCTGCGTCATATGCGGGCTGAGGCCAGCAAAGGTATGCGTGTTTTGTGCCCTGTGTCCTGTGTCCCGTGCCAAAGGTGCAAATGCAAGTTGCACGAACTGAGATATCAGTTTACACGCCGCGTTTTTATTACTATTATTTTTGAAACCCAATCGCCACAGATGTTGATGACTTTGCCCTGCCCAGACTGACTTATTTTTTGGGCACGCCCGCGTTGCAGTATTCGATAACCCAACGAACGATGGATGATGCTGCACCCCTGTCAGTCAGTCAGTAAGGGTAAGAGTAAGGGTAAGGGTCGGTTTTTTTTCTTTCGGCATGATTTTACATAATTCCAACACCCTTCGATGTTCCCTGTGTGCATTGAACTTTAGCTCGGAATAGGACATCTACTTAATAGTATATGGCTCTTTTGACGCTTTAAATTGATTCACACCGCACACGCACCCAATGCAATGCCATCACGCACTTCCCTGCGCATCCTGTACGGCTTTGACCGGCTCGTTAGTTTTCAATATACCCTGTACTGTAGTGTCAAATGGCTTAGACTGTAAAGAGCTAAAAAACAAAAAAAAATAATATAATCTTTGAGAAATGAATATCAAAGTTAAGTTGGACTCTTAATGGGAATACAGCTGAGATATAATAAAAATATAATATTTTTTGTTTAAGTCCAGATATATAGATTTTAGTTTCTTATATAGTTTATCTGGTTCTTCTTGTTCTTCCCTTAACATATCCTTTTCTTGATATTCAGTAACAATAAAAAAAAAACCCAAATATATTGTAGTTAAGAGGATTGAGAAATCCCTTTCAAATTTAAGCTAGACTCTATAAATTTAGTTTTTCTTGTTTTTTTGTGCTGTTTCCTCAAAGTATACAATTCTTAATATTTTTCATCAGGGTATTTTTTAGTCGTGCACTCCCTAATGCAGCATGCTGTTATTTCCTATTTTCCGTGTTGTCATGCATTTGTATTTGATTAAACATTTTTTATGCATTTCCGTTGAGGGCATCATTAGTTGGCGTGTATCGCCGCTTTGGTCCAGCACCAACGCACCACCCCCGCCACCAACCACGCATCCTTCATCCTGCAGCCCCCACCCCAAAACGCACCCCTTACTGTTTTCGGCACTCGGCATTTCCTTGTGTGCTTAGGCGCAACTTGCATCTGTCCACTTCCGCTATCGAAGTTTCCGATGTGCGAGTGTGTGAGTTTGTTTGTTTGTTGTTATTTGTTTTAGTTGCTTTTAAGTGCTGCGGAGTGGAGATCGATGGATAGACCGTGTCAATGTCCTTTTGGTGGCATTTCATTACATCTGCACCGTTATTTTGGTTTTGTTTACCCATCAGTTGCAGTTACTTTACGAGTCATCAAAACTGCCCATTGGACATGATGAGAAAATTGCCAAGACATAAACATAAAACCGCCTTCTTCATCATCATCGTGAATAGACAGAAAACCAATTCTAGTTGGACTCGACTGGGGTTCTCTTCAAGGAGTAAGGGTCGTCTGAGAGTGGGGGTTCGATTTCAACCCTCTGATAGAACCATTGTCAGACATGTGCATGTGCGGACTTTATGGTTATGAGCACTTCATATAGGAAGTGTTTACTAGCGCCACAATTATAAAGTGATTACCCACCAGCTTGTCTCACGATGGAGGGGAAGAAAGAGCTGTTTGCCTAGCAACCCATATTCCATTTTATGGCATTATAAACTACGCATATTAAGAAAATTCCAGTAATTTGTTTTCAGTTTCTTTTTTTTTTTGGTTTTATTCACAATAAATAATTAATATTACAATTGCTTATAATGTTTTTGTGTTTTTTAGTAGATATAAAAATACAAATATTACGTATAAAAATATATAGATTTATGTTTTTGCTTATAATTTATATTTAAAATTTATAATGTAATTCGTTTGTTATTGTAAATGCACTGTGCGCAGACAAAAAACATCGAGCACAAGACTTTTGTAAACTTTAGGCTTAACATTTTAGTATCACAAATTCTCACTTAACAGTTAGATATGCCTATCAATGATATAATATTACGTATCTATGCATAAATACATACTTAATTCTATATATTGTATTGTAGATTGAGCGAAGTTTTCCCATTTTCGTTGTACTCTGCGGTTACAACCAATTGCATTGCATTCTACAGACTAAGGAACAATAACGCTGTGATATTGCTCTGATTTCTTACAAACTAAGAGTTGACTTTTAAGTACACAACCGCCGGTTCTGTTGCTGCCTCTGGCCATGCAAATACCATTTAGTGTATATCTATAACTTAAATTGTACTCTTCAAATACTTTTATTGGTAGTGAATCGCTGGATCAATGTCCGTTTTGTTTATGTAAGCCTAAACGAAAGAACTAACTAACTAAGTAAGATTTATAAACTAAGCTTAACTAAACTAAACTGATGCTGAGCTAATGCCTCGAAACTTAGGATTCTAAGAAATGACTAGAGTTCACACTCGACTTTGGAACCAGCACGGGAACTGGATTTCATTGCTTAGTTTACGTTTTGGTTTTTTTTGGTTTGGTTGACATGACACTTAACAACTATTACTGCACAATTTCGCCTGAATTTCGTATTTTGAACTTTTGAAATTTAATGAAAAAATAATTTGGAAATTTTAAATAAAAGTTTGCCTTAAGATAAACCTAAAATTGTACCCGAAATAGAAGAATGATGAATGACTAGCTCTTCAATTGACTAGATGAGCGTTTAAATTAATGACTAGAATTTATAGCGAATATTTATGATAATATGAAAGTGAAGATTTTATGATAGTGGAAGGATGATGTTAAGAATGAAAGAATGAGTTAAGATGAGAATGACATATGAATGAAATGATTTTAAGAATGAGTGTGGAGATGAGAATGAAATATGATTGGATGATAGTATGAGTAGTAAGGAAATGTAGTGAAAACAATGGTGAATGAGGAATTGAGGGTGAATTGAGGGAGAATGTTTAATATGAATAGAAAGATGCGTTTTGTTGAAAGTTGTGATGAGAATGAAGTATAATTGTAGTATGAGTAGTAAAAAGATATTATGGAATGGTTGAAACATGGTTGAAAGAGATATTTTATGGTGTATGTATGTGTATTTAAAATGTGGTGTCGGAGTATAATGGAAGTGATGATACTAGGAAGAAATGATTGACAGATGAGATGAAATAGACTTCGGAGTTTAATAGAATGTTATGAAAATAGAGTTGAGATATATAAGTTTTATGATTTTTGGTATTGTTATTTTTGGTATATACTGAAGCTTTGGAATAAATTATTGCAATTTGTTGACTAAAATCTGACTAGAACCTATCTGTATGACTAGAATTTTACTGACTATACGAAATGCGTGGCCTGGTACAAAGTCCTAATGCCTGAGATCATATTGAAGCTGACTAGTGCCAAATCTTTGGTTGGACTGACTAAATATAAATTTAAATATAAATATAAATATAAATACTTAATGTGATTAACTAAAACCTATGCTGACTAGACTGTTTGTCGTCTTTGGTGCTATTTGGTAAATACAACAATGGAATGTTGATCGAAGTATCGAGAGTTGACTAGAATTTAACTCATTGATGTAAGAACTAAGACTAGAAACTTGAGAAATTAACTAGTAACTAAATGAGTAAAACTAAAATTCAATCAAGGTCGAATTTCGCGATAGTAAAAACTAGTTTTCTTTGGTCTGTTTTAGCTGCAGTTCACCCGAATTAAGGGAATGAATTAATTATGAACTAAACTTAACAATTAGCGGACTATAAACAAATGATACAAGTGGCAGGTGTTGTCCTGATCTCTCCCAGACTTACTCAGTGCGCCATCGTCGTGTGTTGGATGACGGAGGCACAATTGCGAAGATTCGTCAAGGCGGCTGCCGCGATGCTCTCCTCCTCGGTGAGTCCGTGCTCGACAATCTGCAGACGGCCATAGCCCGCCGAGGAGGTGGAGGAGCTGCAGTCGGACAGGTAGTCGGCCTCATAGTCATAGTGGCTGCTGCTTGCCGCTCCGGCCACATAGACGCCCTCGTCCTCGTGTGTGCCGGCGTAGGAATGCGAGCTGCTTGCTGAACTGGAGCTGTGGGACTTGTAGACAGACGTCTGGAAGCTGCCAGTTATCGTTGTGGTCGTGGCTGCCTCTGGCTGTGTTTCTGACTCCATCTCCATCTCCTGCTCCTGCTCTGTTTCCAATGCCACTGACTGCGCCTTCTTCACGTGCGTCTGCTGATGCTTGCGCAGATATGCGGCACGTTTGAACTTCTTGCCACACTCGCTGCAGCCGAAGGCCAACTCCTCGCCAGACTTCTTTGATGAGGATTGAGGTTGCTCCTGTTGTTGATTGCTCGTATTGCGATTCTCCTTTTTGGCTGCTGCGGCATCCTTTTTGGGCTTGTGCCAGCGTCGATGGGAGGCCAAGTTGGCGGGGCAATTGAACTGCTTGCCACACTCGGGACAGCGATACTCGAGCAGGACAATGCAGGCGCAGCGATGCCGGGCCAGACCGAAGGCATCGTCGAACTTGATGCGGCACAGGCGACAAACATAGTCGCCAATTACGTTCTTAATGGCCGCCAGCTCGGCTTTGGTCTCCTCGGTAATCTCGACAATGTTGTATTTGGGATCAATGTCGCCATTGCTGTACTGCATCGTGCCATCGGTGATGTCCTCCAAGGGTCTGATTATCGTCCCCGACACCGGCGAACTCGTCTCCTCGTCGAACTTTAATTTGCGAGTCGCTTTGTTCCGTGTCGATTTCGCACTCGTTGTGGTTGCCTTGGCGGTGCGCGGTGCCGTGTCCGAGACTTTAATGGGCTTGGCGGGCGTGGCATCCACCACTGGTGGTGTGGTGGCACTCTCATCTGATTTGGCCAATTTGGCATTTGGCTGTGATTCGCTTTGGTCGCTCAACTTGCGCTTGACTGCAACTGCAACGGGAGCTGGACTTTGTGGCGGTGTTATCGGCTTCTCTGTAATAACGACCACCTCTTGTGCCACCTCCTGTGGCAGCTCCTCTTCGGTTCTTTGTGCTGCTGCTGCTGCTGCTGCTGCTGCTGCTTCTGATTCTGCTGGCTCGCTGCGAACCTCGGCAAATGTGGTTGCCATTGGCACATCACTGGGCACTGGCGATGGCGGTTTCACAGACAGATCCAATGGAATTTCACACTTGGTTTTGATGTTCAGATAACGACTGCGATATTTGGGAGGCAGCGACGCCACAGTGGTCAACAGACCCAGGCCATGGGGCAGACCTCCAGCCGATGCATTGTGCAGCAGCTGAATGCTGTGCATGTGTGGGTGTGTGTGTGTCTGTGGGTGGCTGTGGTTGCCACTGACGCTGGCTGTCGCTGTGGGATGATGGTTGGCAACACTGGCCATTGCACTGTTCCGCGTATCAACGAAATGATGATCAACTAAAACTTGAACGCGCTTTAAGAACTTGGTTTAAACAATAAACGGAAACGGAAACTGGGTACGAAGAACGAGGAACGAGGAACGGCGAACGATGAACAGTTAATGATGAATGATGAACGGTGAATGATGAAACGGTGAATGATGAACGGAGTGTTTGTTTTTTTGTTTTTTTGTGGGGGGAACAGAGAGTTGAAGAACTAAGCAAAAAACTTAACAACAAATTGAAACGTTGGCAACGTTGAGCGCTCCTTTGGGCTGCTTCCTGTCGGCTCGACGTTTTTGCTGCGAATGACTAACAGCATATCCTGCCGCCTCTATTTATGTGTGCCAAAGGAAAGCGAAATTAAAATCATTGTTTGTGTGTTGTGACGGCGTCGCTCTTGGAAATTTCATCCCCCAAATTCGAGTCGTTGTCCTTTTAGCCCTCGCTGCCGTTAGCACGGCTGACGCTGACGGCGACGCTGACGCCGGCGTTGACGCTGCTGCTGCTGCTGCAGAGCCGGAATCTTTTGTTAGCAATCACACACATTAGTCACCCTTTTTTCCATACACACTCACACACACATCCACACACACGCAGACAGGGTCGAGGGGAGCAGCAGTGAAAGTCCTTTGCACTGTGTCTGCCTGCACTTGGAGAAATCTTTGTGTTGATATTTGGTGTTTTTGTATTTATAGTATTTATTTAGCAGCTGTTTTTCAGGTTGCCAAAAAGGACACGCGACAGGAACTGTAGCACATGTTCGGCGCTGTCTTGCAAATTCTCTGATTCATGGAAATTTGGCACCGGACAAAGACCCGGCTGGGCTCATCTTCCTTTGTCTTTTAGTAAATCTTCGCAAACAGCTGATAGCCATGAAACCGTTAATTGTGCGTGTAACCAAAGGTTAAATGCGAAACAGAGAACTCAATGGGCCAGAAATACCTGAGGCAGTTTCTTTATATATTTTTTGTGTGTCGTGTGTGTGTTGAAGACTCTTAAGCAGCTGTGGCAATTGGAAACATTTACCTAGACGACGAATACCTTTGTAAGATGTAGTTGTTGGGTAATGTGGGTTATGGGTTATGGGTAATGTGGGGGATATTCATTCTTTTTTTTTCAGAAAAAAATTTAAATATCGATTAAATGTTTTGATATTAAAGTTAACTTTTCAATGTACATATACATACATTTTATCTAAGATATAGTTTAAAATATAAAATATAAAAAATATCAAATATAATATAATATATATATATATATATGTATATATATTTAAGTTTCCCCATTTCCTGTATTCTCTTAGCTATGAAAACAGATAAGGCGAATTATTATTAAATAAGTGACATTCAGTTCAATAAATATTAAACTTTTTATTTACTCTTAGTCCTTAAATGCTCAAACAAATTTCCCCATTAAAACTTCTTTAACTAATAAAATGTATAAAAAATTTAATATTTATCGTTTATTGTTACATAATTTAATGAATAAGCCTATCAGCCAATTTATTGAGTTTTACTTTGTATATTCTTTGTCTGAAAATCAGTTATCGCTTACATTTATTCATTTACATGTGATATTTGAGGGTCAATTTATATATATAGTTGTCATAATTATACACTATATTCTTGTTTAATGTTAATTTCAATTTCTTTGCGTGTATTTTTTGGTGTTGCATTTTAAGGTTTTCAGTTTGGCTCTTTCAATGTCTACGGCAACGACTGCGGCTTCGTGCTCTCTACGCACAGACACAGACACACACAAACACATACACACACACGCATACAGACAAAGGCAGTGATACAGACAGGGCTATAAGCTCGTCAAGTTTGCTTTTGGTGGGGTAGGTACGTAGTAAATACGAGTGCTACTATACACGCTGGAGACACAGGCACACACAAAGTTTGGGCTGCTCAGCCACCACAAAGCGATTGTTAGTATCTGTGTGAGTGTGCAAGTGTGTGTGTGTGTGCTTTGCATTAATATAATCGAAATGCGAAGCCGTTGCCTCTGCTGTTTGGTGGCGTTGTCCTCGTGGTTGCCATGAAAGGGAATGCACTTTCGATTCCCAGTGAAGCAGGGCTTTTTTTTACTTACTTTTTGGTCGCACCGCTCGCACCAAACACAAATATGGCATATTATGTTCAATATGACGCCATTGTTGTTGTTATGCTTTTGTTGTATTACGGTAGGCACGTGCGTGGCAACGACGACGAGTCGCCACCCCAATTTACGGTTTACGGTACGAGTATTCCCAGAGCGACAGACGAAGCCGCTTGCAGCTTTTGCCGATCGTCGTCGTGTCGCGGGGTGAACGGCAAATGGATGACCCCTTGGCACTGGAATCAGTGTTTGCCATGCAGCTTAGAATTAATAGCGCACGCACCGGGAGAATCTGAGACAGAGAGAAGTGCGCCAGCCACGCGAACGCCGAGCATCCCAAGGAGCAGTTGCAAGGACGCAAATGCCAACCCTGTTTGGCAGGCAACCCTCCACCCATCCAACCATCCATCCTCCCATCATTCAATCGCCAGCCCATCCGTTCATCGTGCCGTCAGTCTGTCATTCTGTCAGTTTTGTCAGCAACAAATGCTGCTGCTCGCACTTCGATACGGTATTCCTTTGACTGCTCGGATTTCAGTGCTCCAAGGCGCGCTTAGCTTAAACTTGCACTCAACAACAACACCCAGAACGACCCCAAGGAGCTTCTGACTCCCTCAAATCATCATTCCAATCGTCACTTGTTGGCTGGGATACGCATTCTGTTTGTTGTTTGTTGCTTGCTCATTGCTAACCCTTAAGTGCATCTTTTATGGTAATTTCAAGAGCACGACCAACAGTCCTGGCTCCATCTGTTATCCTGCCTACTGCCTGCCTGCTTGGTAATAATTAATGTTCGAAAATGCATCGTTTATGTGGCATAATGCATTTGCATTTGTGTGTCTCAAAAGGCTTTTCAGCCGCCATGTGCTTGCGCTTGGGCAGCTCCTCAAGGATGCTTCACTGTAGCACATGTTGCCATTGTCGCCGCTGGCTGAATCTCCTCAACCTGCCCAAATGACTACCTTCACTTTCCTTGATTTTATTTTATTTTTTTCTGATGGGGTTCAGACTGAGCTGTAATTAAATTTTTGCTTTCATAATTTGATGCAATTTTCTGCGATGCTCGAAAAAATCATCGGAAACTGGCTGGGATTGGATTTTCACTCTCCCTTTCCCCCTGTCTCTCTCTCTCTTCTTTGCAAAAGTGTGAAATTTTTTAATTGTATTTCAGTTGATTTTACTTTTTTTTCGCCCACAATGCCATATGCTGGCGATTAGAACAGGATCACAGGCAGTTCGTATTCGATTCGCGCCAATTAACAGCATTTTCTATGGAGCGTGGAATTGTTTTGGGATTTTGTTTGGCGCAAATATTTGTCCATCTAGGAGTTTTTCACATCCTTTTATTTTTTGGTCAACTTTCTGTGTGCATGGTTGTCAATTTGAAAGGATTTGTTTTGATTTTTATATTGACATACAACAACAATTTTTTGATATTGAATAGTGGTTTAATATTAAAAAGTACGAAAATAAATATTTATATAACTTTTTTTAAGTCTATACGAATAAAACAATCTCAACTTATCATTTAATGTAAAAATGCACAAATTAAATTTAAAATAATTTATCAAATGAAATTAAATTGCAATTTACAAATATGCTCTAAGAACTCTTATAATACTCAGTTCATAAATATAATCAGATCCCAAATTGTAATTCTGTAATTTGTGTAAAATTATGGAGGACTCCCCCAACATGTCAAACGCAGCATGGGCATGTCAGAGTTGAAGTCCGACTAGGATTAAGGAATTTGGACTCTAATCCATGCAGGGAAAGTAAACAAAACTGTAGGACTGAATAACTGAATGACTAACCCCCATTAGGAAAAGCCCAGCAAATTGGCAAAGAAGGGCAAGAAAGAAAAGGGAGCGCAGGAAGCAATAATTATATATTCCCATACAGTCTACCTCCTCGAATGTATGAGTCAAGGCGAAATTATATGTCAGAATATGTGAGCACATGCATTAATGTATTTATGCGCCGCAGGACACTCGCATACAAATACAGACGCATTTTCATAACTCGTCAAAGCGTTTTGCATGAGCGCGCAATATGCGAAAAATAAAAGCAGCAAGAAAGAAAGAAAGCAAAATGAAAAACAATCACAATTCACAATTCAGTTGGGTGTCGAAGTGCTTCGGGCACGCGACCGGCAACCAACGTTCATTTGTTGTTGCTAATGTCCTTGCTGTGCCTGCTTGCTTGCCTAGTTGCCAGTTGCCAGTTGCCAGTGCATAGCGTCAATGCCACAAAAGGGCCGCATATTCGCTGGCATGTGCACCATGGAAATCACAATGCAACAACCACCCAAACGGCGTACAGAATTCAAAGTCGTGGCCGTAGTCAAAGTCGATACCCAAACAAAATATTCAACCAGGTGCATTTTCCAAACACTAACCAAAATGTCGTAGGGCGCACACGAGCCAAAAAACCAGAACCCAGAGCCCAGAACCCAGAACCCAAGTCCAAAACTCAAGCCAAAGAATGAAGGGGGAAAACAGAACTCGAGCCCCTGATGGAAGTGAATATAAAACCAGAGCTCAAGCGTAGCGCGATTCCGATTCCGATTCGGATTCTGATTCCTATTTCTATGCCTACTCGATGTACATACTATACATATACCGATTTTGAGCTGTTGCTGATTTCAAAAGCGCTTTAAAAATGTTTTAGGGCGCCTTTCCGATGTTTTTAGGGGTTGGTTGAAAAACTGCAGCCGCATTTCCAGACTCGTCGTACTCGTATATCCGCATGTCAGTCACAGTGCACAGTGCATAGGGCTGGCTGACTGGAGGAGGGTTCGGAATTGTGGTTGGAACGGGGGGTAGCATTATTGCAGGGCGCATATATAAAATATATTTCATTTTTACCCCCCGCACACGACTCTATAAAATTCCAATTGGACGCGTACACCGCAAAAAAAGGGGCGAGTTCTTTCATTTTTTTACTTTTTTATTTTTCATTATTGCTTAACAGCAAAGATCCTGTGCAAGATTTGTCGTCGACGTCGACGCTGACTGCGACTGCGACGGCGACTGCGACGTCGGTGCTGTGTGAAAATTGCACAAGTTGCGCTTCTGCTTTTGACAATAGCCTCACATTAACTAGTTTCCGTTGCAATTCCAATTCCATAGCCGCCTCATCCGCGGCTCAACTCGCCACTTTTAATGAGTAACTGTATACGCAAAGCACTGAGAACTGCCAACTGGCAAATGGCAACGGGGAGCTGGTTTGTGGCAACTGGCAACTGGGAAGTGGCAACTGCCAACTGTGAACTTCATTACAAAAGCACCCCCTTCAATTCCGTTCAGTTTAGCTCAGCTCAGGTCTGTGCTGCTGCGACGCGACGCTTCCTGTTTGGTTTGTTTCAATTAAATCGCATGTGCGGCCCATAAGCAGTGCCAGTGCCAATGCCAGAGCCAGGACATGGCCAGGACATTGCTGGACACATGGCTCATCTGTTACTTAATCATGGCATTGCCATAGATACCTTTCCTCACTGAGGGTGTGCACACACACACACGCATTTACACACCCACCCAAACATCCTTCTGCATTTTCCCTCGCTAGTTCCTTTGGCATTTACAGAGTTTAAAGCAGCTGCTTCTAAATGATATTCCTCTCCTTTTTTAATTAGGAATTGACAAAGTTAGTTCAAATAAAAATTTTTAGTTAAAAAGAATCGAAAAAGTTTTCCAAAAGAACATAATTTACAGATAAAATAATGATCAAAATGACATCTTTCGTTAAAATCGGTTAAGATTTCGCCAAGTTAAGAGATTCCAAAGTTTTTGAAAAACTTAAAGGGGTAGGTATGAAAATTTCGAAAAAATTTAAAATGTCCGAAATTAATAAATATTAAGATGCAGAATCAATTTTGAGGTCAAATAATGATCAATATGACATTTTTTGTTAGAAACGCTTAAGTTTTCGCAAAGTTAAGAGATTTCAAACTTTTTGAAAAAACGTAAGGGGGTTGGTGTAAAAATTAGCCGAAATTTCGATAAATTTAAAATATCCCAAATAAAAAACTATTTAGATGCAGGGTCAAGAAACTAAGAGATTTCAACTTTTTGAAAAAACTTAATTATTTTTCGGCCGAAATTCATGGACGTTTTTTTAATCAACAAATTAAGAGAGAAATACGGAAACTCAAGAAATTAACTAAATGTTTTTGGGAAATAAATTTAACCAAAATTAAATTGACATTCCGCTTGGAAATGGGTAAAGTTTTTGTTCAGAAATGAGAATGGTATTCATTAGAAGCACATTTTTAATATAGTGAGTAAATTGATACATAAAAAATAATTGGTAATAATATAACATATAATGCTGCATCGGTATTGGTTATAAAATACAGTAACATTTGAAGAGATAAAAAAGTTGTTATTGAAATCCCTCTGCTCTTTGGCCATTTTCGGTTTCGTCATTCTTTCGATCAAATTTTAAAATCCCGCGCCGAGGTAATCTTGATACTCATAGTCGGGAATGGTAGAATTACTCCAGCCCAGTTGATAGCGAACAAGTTCATCGAGGCCATTGACATCCACTCCCAAATTACGCAAGCGATTGGCAAAAGCTGAGGCCTGGGGAGTACTCGACAGGCGTTCATAGACCGGCTTAAGGGCCACCAGGCGAGCCCAGAACTGGCCAAAGGTGGGATTCTGTTGGGCACTGGTCTCCAGTAGATTGCGCAGAAGTTGCAGGGGATAAATAAATGTGAATTCCTGTTCAAAGCCAGCGACACCGTTTACAGACTGCGCCCAGTGTGGATACTTGTTTAAGATCTTAATCTCTAGCTCCAGATCCTCGAACACTTTAAGGGATCCACCAGAGAGTACCAATTGCTGTGACAGCCAATTGATAAATTGACGAACCTCCGGCTGATTATATAATTGCAGACGCAGACGATAGGCGGGCATGGAATTAATCTCTCTTATGACTGCCTGGAATGCAGCGTCATTCAGCATATAGGCTCTGACCAGGTGTTGGATCTTCTTGGTAGGCACACTTCGAACCACGTTCTTCATCTCCAAATAGAAATTGCTCGCTGGAGCTGCGGGATTAGCTAAGGCATTAGCTGCTTGAGCTGGAGCTGCAGCAAATCCTGCTCCCAGGCAGCTGGTAACAATTAATATCAATGTAACGCACTGCATCCTGTTGCTGTTTCGACTAGTTTCTGTTAACTGATTCTCAGTGTTAGTCCAGTCTCTTTATATAGCCCGACTCGCGTTATCTGATCTGAGCATCAAGTCTTGTTTTGATTTGATTTGGCGTCTTGTGTAAATTTGTTTGTGGAAAGTTTGATTTACATTGTTCACTTATCAGATGCTTATCAAGAGCTAAAGTTTGTTTGGACAGAGCTATAGATACATATATGTGGGCGAGTACGTGGCAATAGGCCGAAGTCTGTCTGTGTTTGTCTTCAAATGCCAAGATAATTGAGTCTGTTTACAGGTTTTAGTCATCATTCACAATTTGTTGTGATGATCTGTTGCTAGTTGGTGGGAAAAAAATTAAAACAAAAGAAAGTATAACCCATTTTTACTAGAATATTTTAAATTTTTTAAAATTTCATATAAAAAATCTGAAAAATTACAGAGCATGACAAAAAAATGTTGAAGGCTGAATTCCATCTGCGAGTATAACTATGAAAATAAAAATCAATTATTTGAATATAATAAAAACTATCAAAAAAATATGTAGAGTTTCAATCTAATTGTCAATACCAACGGATTACTTATACCACTAAGTTGAAAAGCTCTGCTTCTGGAATATGTCAACACAACATGCTACCCTGTACTATAGTTTGATTGTATAAATTAGTTGTCGTATTGCAGCTCGTTCAGCTATACCAATTCCCATTAGTTCCACTCGAAGAGACTTGTCGCTAAAGAGTTCAATGCGCTCGCCTCTAAAAATCTAGCATATGAGCTCGAAAACTCGAACTAAACAATTTGGTTGCACCCCATGAAAAATCCCATGGACACTGTAAACACACGCAGATGCAGAGGTAATTAGGAGCAGGGTAGTGATTAGGGGGCTGAGGGTGTTTCAACTAGAAGCATTAGCAATTCAGATGGTCAGATTTTTGGGTGCAAGTAAAGCGCATTTTGGTTATTGGAAAATTTTGAATTTCATGCAGTTTATGTGCACAAAAATAACAAAAACAACTAAATAAATGAGAGCGCTGCTAATAAATTGTATGGTCCATACACACATACAAGCACACATACACAGTTATAGATATTAAGCCACCCCAAAATGTTGTTAGAGGGTTGATTTTTTGGACTCTCGGGCAAATAGCATAAGCATTTTTCGGCCAAGGGCGATCGCAGCCCAAAAATACCAAAAGGGGGCAGCAAAGAGCAACGGCAGCTGCAACCAACACACACATACGAACACACACACACATACAGTGCCTGATAAATCATATGTAAAGGTATTTTGATTTTTATTTCGCTGCGATAAGCGAATAGCGGCAGCTGCATAACGTTGTTTGGCATGCGGGAACAACATTGTTGCTCAACAAGAATACAAAAATTATTATAAAACATAAAATATGAAACGTATGTTGCCATGCAACAACAACAGCGACAACCACAACCCGAAGCAATGCCAGACTGTCAGGCAAACAAGCAACTAAAAATTTTTAATTGATTTGGCATGCTTCAATTTAACGCTTCGCTGCCACTTCCTTTAGCACGGTAACCGGCGAGTCCTGTGAGTCCTTTTTGCATATTGCACGTGTGCTGTAATTGCGAGGCTTTTTTAGTTTTTAGTTCTCTGTAATGTTCAATACTTTTAACAACGACAACAACAACAACAAACACAAAATGAGAGCTGTTAAAGAAAATGCAGGCAGTCGCTTCCGCTTTGCGACACGGACACGGACACGCCAATGAGTCACTGGACTTGGAAGAGTTGCTCCTTGTGCTGGCTGTCAAGAAATGTAGACGGCGGCGGAACTGCGAGGCGACAACGTTGACGGCAGACAGACGATAGCGTAATGAACGTCATCAGCCCAAAAAACAACAAAGAAAACACACACAGCTCGATTGCTTCTCCAGCTACAGCTACAGGTACTCGTATTGGCCGTGTCTCCGTCTTGGACTTGTTTTTTCCTTCTCCCTTCTCCTTGCTGCTGTCTTGGCACGCGCCAGAGTTAAAGGAAACCCTCTGCCTATTTTTTGTGTTTAGGGGTTGCAATTCAGTTGGATATTCTTATAAGAAACATTCCTTTGCCGCAGGAAGCGAAGCAACACGTTCAAGACATTGTTGAGTCACCACAGCCCCTTTTGCGGAGGCATTTATGTGCTTCGCTGACGACCCTTCCTCGGTGTCGGTCTCGGTATCGGTGTCGGTGTCGGTTCGGTTTCTTTCCTTTCAGAGCCGCCTTTTCTTATCGGAACTTGCGAGGTGCCTCCTTTTGTTGAGCCGTTTGTTGGCTTGCCCTTTTGGGTTTTCATTCAACTTTCGTCACTTAATTGAGTTGCGGCGCCGCAAATGAAGAAAAAAAATGGTTAAGCAGAAAAAAAAGGGGAAATTCCTTGGCTGGAAAGTGCCAATTGTAGGTTTCACTTTAGGCAGCTACAAATTGAAATGCCCACGGACATTCCCTGGTGTTGACTTCTTATTCATGTGCCTTTTGGCTCATGACATTGTCTTCGACTTCGTCTTCGCCTTCTGTGCTACCTTGAGTGTAGTTCCTTTTTATGCTTGCTCGGCATCGGGGAAGCCATTAAATTGATTATAAAACGTCCTCGAAATGTGTAAACAGTGTCTCTCTGCCTGCCTGCCAGACAGCCTGTCGCCCAAAAAGGAGACCAGGGACATCGACATCGACAGGGACATCGACTCGATTGTTAGCTATGGAATGCTACTAATTACATGGGCGTTGCGGTTAGACGGAGCACCAGGAGGGGTAAACTGAGACCAGTTGTGACTTGGGTTTTAAGAAGCAAATGATTCAGACAATTTGCGAAGTAAGCGACACACACTCAAGAGGGCCAGCAACTTAAGGGTTTATCAATGACAATAAGGGAAGCACTAAAAACTTAAGTTAAGTTTAAGTGTAGGGCGTGCCAAGGCGACTTTGGTGGTGGCACAAACTCATTTGGCAGAATAAGAAATTTTTACAAATGCACTACCGATTTAATCAATAGTGACTTAGAAATAAAAGCAATAATGACTTCGTTTTTATGCAATTATCGATATAATTCAACGCTTGGAAGATCGCTTTGATTAAAAACCTAGAAAATGTAGAAGTCAAAATTAAGAGTTAAATTAAATTATAGACTTTAGTATTTAAAATTCTTGATTTGTCAAAAATGACAGGACGGAATAGTGACAGTAATAAAATAAATATTAACAGATTTTATAAATTATCGAAAAATTCAAGGGGGAACCTTTTCTAACAAATTGATCTATTGAGTCTTAAAATTATCTGAGCTGTAGCTTTCATTTCAAAGGGGTTTACATCATGTATGTATCCATTAGATATTTCCGCAGCTTAACAAGCTTAGCATCTGTCGCACGCTTATCAGTTGGTCGTTTCAATTGCCGCCCCGTTGCATGCCACTGATAACACTTCATCAGAGAAATCTGTCATGCTGTTTTAGGGTTTCATGTCTAGCAGTAGTTTTACCCCAGCTCGACATTAGCATGTTCACGGCTTGTTGGCCAGGACACGTGTTCAATCTACTAACATACAAGGGGCATATGCATGAGGCAGATAAAGCTCTCGGTCCCAACTGTTTTCAAATCAACAAAACTTGCATAGGGAACAACTCGTACTCGTACTCGTATTTATTTATTTATGCAAATATGGAAATTAAGCTAACAAAAGGCGCGGCTACGCAGGCGCAAAAGGCACAGTTAGGGCACGTTCCAGGACACGTTCCGAATAAAAAGGCAACCCCTCGTTAGATAGCGACACACACACACCAATACAATGAACTCATAAATGTGTAACACACATTTTACATAACATTTACAGCTCGAATGTGGCAGCTGCTATTTCTGGCTTTCGCCAAAAACGAGTTTATCCTTATCCTAAACTGAAACCGAGGTGAAACTCGCCTCGCCTCGCGTGCCACCAATCCCCACCCCAAAATTGCTGCAGTTTCAGCTCATTTCGATGCTCATAAATAACAACAATAGCGACGCGGATGCAACAAGAAAAACAACAACGACAGCAGCAATAATGAAAGCAACTCTGATCCCCAGGTATTTTTCACGTGTTTGGCACGTTTCGCTCGATTTTCCGGTTCTCGATTCCTATGCTCGTATTTGTTACAATCCTCTCTATGTATATACTCTCCCCTGTCTATCCTTCTCTAATCCTTAGAGGCGGTCGAATTGGACGGCGCCATGGCACACGGCACGCGGCCGACGTCTTTGTGATAAATTGGGCTTTAAAGCAGGGGTCTTCAATTTGAACCCCTCCCCGACTCCATTGACAAATGGCCAAAGCTCTGCCAATGGACAGCTAAAGTTTCTGTCTCTGTCGCTGTCTGAATCCTCTCTGGCAAAACATGCGATTGTTTGTTTCGTTGTCAAATAAATCTTAGTTCCATCTATGTTTTATTTACACAAAGTCGGGCAATTACTTTAAGTATATTAATACGCCTATACGATTTATCAAAGTCTCTAAAAAGTTATTCTTTCACATATACAGTCCTGGCACATTTTAGTTATAGTATCTTAGAGTTATTACTTAGTTAAAATGTAGCTATAATATCTTAGAGTTATTATTTAAATGGATTACTTAAATATCCGAGTCTCGTTTTCTTAATGTGTTTAGCTTCTCATTAATATCTTAGATTTGACATTCCTTCCTATTTGAGATTTGTTTCGCTTCTCATCACAAACATTCCATTGGTGTATTTACATTTACTCAAATATCCGAGTCTCTTTTTTCATAATTTATAATTTCTAATTATCTAGGAATTGTTCACTTCAATTTTTGTCACTTTTCAAATATTTTAGCCGCTTTCTCTTTTCATGACAATTTTTCTTTTTCTTTGTGATTACAAGAGAATCAAATCTCTTACTATTCTAGATTTGATTCTCTTGTATTCAAAAACATTCCATAGGTGTAGCTTTTCCTCAAGCTGTTCTGAATCCCTTTCCTTTTCATCAAAGTTTCTCTTGATTTTCCGAGACTTGTTCATTCCAATATTGCAACTTTTCCTCCATCTGTTTATCGTCCAGTCGCTTCGGTAAGGTATACGATGTTTCCGGCACGCCCAAGACCTTGAGTTTATACAGGAAATATTCATACATATCAAAATCATAGCTCTTGCTATAATGGAAACTAATGCTCGTATCCGAACAGCAATCGCTATACTGTAAGAAAATAAATAAAATTAATATATATGGGTAAAGAGTTGACACTCTGACAACCTACATTCATCTTAAAGTAGAAGGTCTTGTCCAGCCAAGTGCCAGGCTGTAATTGAGGCATCAGGTGTCGAGGGTTCAGGGGCAAGAAACGTTCGTGACCCGTGTCATCCCTGGTATTTCCAGCGACCACGCCCACATTCAGCAAACAGTAGCCAATTTGTCTGTCTTCAGGTCGACTGCTCGGCGGACAGAACTTGGTGTTGTTCAGGGCAAAGAGATTGAGGCGACGCAGTGCATCACGACTGAGCACATAGCCAGCACCGCCGGACATGTAACCATGTGGATAAGTTGTGCGAAAGCGGTAGCCAAAGTAGACAGCAGCCTCGGGATCGTAGGGATACAGAAAGTGTCGCAGATTCTCCATAATTACGTAGCTGAAATGTAAAGAGAAATAAATATAATGAATCCATTGGAACTGCAGGCTTACATATGTATATTGAGTTCAATTCAATTTCGGTTTTAACGATCCAAGATTTGGATTTACACTACTCACGTGTCGTCATCCGCCTTGAGAAACCAGTCGTAATCCTCCCCATAATGCTCATAGGCATAGGCCAAGCCCGCTCGCACTTTGGCATATAAGTTGCTGCGATTCTCGGTCACATTGAGATTGACGGCGCCCAGTTCAGCGTCGTCTTGGCTGCTCATAAAGATCAGCTTGTTGCAGCGTCCTCCCCACGTCGACTTCACCTTGGCTGCCTTGGTCTGATGATCCTTTGGCATGGTCAACACCAGGCACAGCACACGCGTCTCCTGATAAAGCCAATCGGCCAGAGATACCTTCAGTGGCAAGGTGGGCACCGCCGTGTCCACTGCAATCGCTGTGCTTTCGTATTCATCCGTTGTGAACGTCATATAGCCCCAGAACTCGGTCAACTGGATGCCCACAATGAGGCCCAGCACCAGACACAACACATTCCGATACATTGCGATGAATCAGTCGAGAGATCTTTTGATCTTACGAAATCCTTAACTGCAGCAGCTGCTGTCTGAACATTTTGTCACAGTGTCTCCGGCTTCGGTTGATTCGCGACTGTCAGACTCACAGCTCTCAGTTGGAAGAGGGTCTCATCTAATGGGTCTTACTTTGGTAGAGTCAGAGCGAGAGTCGAAGAGTCGAGCTCATAAACGGGTTTTCTGTTGTCTGTTTCGTTTGTGATTCGCATAACAAATGAATCACAACTCTCTGAAGACGTCGTTTGCCCGATTTCAACAAATATTTTGAAAAAAAAGAAACAGAGTTGTTGTAATTGCCCTCTCCAAGTGCGGGAATGTTGATTTCTTCATACAGTTTGAGAGGCGCCGAAGCGTTAAACGACTTTCATGGAATGGAACATGTTTGACAAGCACTGTAGCGAGCACTCATCGAATACATGTTTGTATAAATGAAAATGACAAATTTATATCACAGTTTGAGGCATATTGAAGCGTTAACGAGCGGGGAACGCTGTGAAATGGAACATATTGCTAATAAGAACATGCAGCAATACAAACAACTATGGAATACAACATGTTTGTTAAATGGAATTGACAAATTCCTATTACAGTGTGAGGTATATTGAAGCGGTAAGGTGTGGGGAATGCATGGAAATGAAACGTGTTTTAAAACAAGAGCAGGGAAAACATACATTTTGAGAAGCATTGTATTGTGTGTTGCTAATGAGAATAAAAATAAGAATATTCTCGTATTTTAATAAATCATTAAGACTCTGCAGAGTATTCATTTATCAGTTAGTCTCCAATTGCAATTTGGTTAGTGCTTATGTTTTTCGGGAGATAACCGGTTCTGAGCGTCTTCTCTTGTCTTGTCGTGATGGTTTTGACCTACACCTGCATGCGATTAAGCCTATTTATTAGCGACTCTCTCGTGTTGTCTCCTTTCACTTTCCGCTCTGCCCTTTTAAGAAAGAAACACATATAATTGGTAATAGTATTATTTATTTTATTGCTAGTTAATTTTCGCTTTAATTTTAGTTTCTGTTGATGTATCATATTACAAATTATAATAGGTATCTTTAACTTTAGTTAGTACAACTTTTCAATTGGTTTTGTTTTAGACTAAATGTAGACTAATCGATTACGTTTTGCTGCTGGGTTGTTTTTTTCTTATATTTTTTATTTTTTTTTATCAATTTCGTTTTGTTAAACGTCTTTGTATGTCTTCTTATTCGTTTCGCGCTTCGTTTATGTTTACAGTTTGTAAACTGTTGAAAATTACATCTTCTGTTTGATCTATACCACTTTCATCCATATTAGAAAATTGTTAGAAAACATTTACCTTTAACTTTAGTATGAATGCTGATTTTGTTTAGTTAAATTTTTTTTTAATATTTACTTAAACTTTTTTTTATTAACTTTGTATATCTTAATGGTTTTATCGTACTTCGATTATACGTTTAGTAAGTGCACTTGCCAATTCTCATTATATTTACTTTACTTTCATTCTTTCTAGAGTCACAACATTTAGCTCAATAACTGGAAACCAAAAGTAAACCATAATTGTCAGGCGAAGTCAACACAAATTCTGAGTTTTATAATTTCGGCTTAATAATGTTTAATTTTGTTTCGCTTACAATAGAATATGTATATGTATGTATTTAGTTAGTTACACAGCCTTAGAAACTACTTAAAAACTAAAACATGAATCAAGGCAAAATCGAGTCGCCCTAGCGCCAAAAGCCAAATAATATTTAAAGTGAAGGCAACAAAAATTGAAAAAAAAAAAACAAAATACACAAGCTAAAAATTATTAAATATGTAAACTGATTAGGAAATAATGCAGGAAAATTGTAGTCTATATAAAAAAAATGTAATAATTAATATGAATGGTCTCCTTCTGGAGTAAACAATTTTTATGAAAAAATATTTAAAACTATTACGTCTTTAGTTTTGGTTACTACTTTATAATTTTTTAATATATCAGATGCGATGTATGTTGAACATTTTAATTTCGCTTGAAAAATATATATATGTTGTTTGTGTAAACTTGTATGAAAATGAAATTCCTCATATATTCTTTTGATTTTAACTTTAGCTTTCCTTTCGTTCTTTTTTTTTTTATAAATTTCATTTATATGTATGTGTATGTATAATTTTGTTTACGTTTAATATATTGTTAGCTTGGCTTTAAACTACAAGTACTAATATTATTGTTTTTGCTTTTGTTTTTTATTACTTCACTTATGTTTTAGATTTTTTTGTATTATTTTTTTAATTTATTAGAGTTTTTAATGTTTTTTGTTGTGTAAGTTTCCTCGCAAGTTTAGGAACCTATTTGTAACTAGCAAAGCGCAGACGCCGTAAAATTCCTATAGAAAAAAATGTTTTGCTATAATTTGGCTTACAAATAATTCATATATATGTGTAACATCAAAATATATATTATTGTTTTTAAATACATACATAATATATCGTATATGTATTAATGTTATATAATATATTAATTCTAAATACTTGAACATTTTAAGTTCTTTTGCTGTTTTTTTTTTACATTCAATGCGCTGACATCTTGACTTGGCTTTCGAGAAAATTCTAATTAACATTTTTAGTAGGTATAAACAGAAAATCCTTTTAAGAATACTTCAAACAAATTTGCTTAATTTGGATTAGGTATTCTAATCAGATAAGAGGATAACTTATAAAGGTTACTTTCAGATGTAGAGGCTATATCGTAGTCCAAGCAATTTACAGCACATTTCCTATAGTTTTCATAGATGTTCTCGTAAGCATTTCAAATATTATCAAATCCAAAACTTAATTAACAAAATTTCGTAACTACAATATTTTTTTAATTAACAACATATTCCTTTGCTTTGTCACTGAGTACGCAATGTATCGAAATCGTTTTATATTTATTATGTGACACAGAATTCATATCGTTTTGTATTTTGTTGTTAATTAATTTTATCGAATTTTAACATTGGCACGTTATTTATAGCTATTGTAAGTGTATGTGTATTAATATATAGCGTTACAAAATAAAATATGCAAGTATTTATGTAATATGCAAGAACTAGAAATCTTGATTAGTTGTAGTTGTTTACGAAACATGAAACTTGACAAGTTAATTTACATATTTAATAGATTTACTTTAAAAAAAAATCTAATATTTATCAATTAATTTACGTGTAGGCCAATTTCGCGCTTTCACGCAAAAGACACTAAATATCATTATAGGTGCTAAATCAGTTGAAAAAGGAATAAAGTAACTAAATATGAATCAAATGGTTGTATGTGATTTAAACTAAGCAACAAAAGAAATAAATTATGAAATGAAGGCGGTAACTGCTTAAATGTGTGTGTTTTTCTTATTCTTTGTTGTTTTTAACTTATTTCGACTTATACACAAAATAATGCCTATGTTTTCCATGTTTTTTTTTTTGTCTTGTATTGAATACAAAGGATTTGTTAATTTGTTTGTTTTTTAAAGCATATTCAAAGCATTTCAATATATATTGTGATTTATACCCGATATACGGCTGTTTCGCTTGCTCTGGCGCCTAAATGCATGCTGCATGCCATAAACAATTACAAAAGAAATCAAATTCCTACAGTTATACTTTAAATATATATATGTATATCGTATATATCTATTGTATGTACATATATATTGTTGTCATATCGAAGAGTTCTACAAACTATTTATGTATGTATTTATAATGCACACGGCTGCAGTTTGTGCCATTTGTTATAGAAAAAGTTTTCTTTTTTTTTTGTGGAAAATTGGGCATGCTGATATATTGGCTGGTTTAACTAATAGCAACTAATTATATATTTATTCATGTATATCATATGATAATTTGCTCGCTGTTTAGTTAACTCATGCGCTACGTTTGTACAAAGATTTCGTTTCAACGAATTGTTTGTTTATTTGTTGTATGCTTTTTGTTGCACAACTAAACCGTTATCAACTTAAAGCTACGGCTAATGCTTATAGCTAGGAGTTTTGTATTTATTTTAAACTTAGAACGACTCACACACACACGCACGCACGCATACAGCACACATACATATACAACAACCATTCACACTTACATGCGCTTTGGACTTTGGGCTTAAATATAGGCATTTAAATATAATATATAATTGTTAAATTGTATATGTATAGAAAACCAAACTGTGGCACGCCTAATATGTATATACTTTGTTATGCCGTATAATTGTGTTGACAACTTAGTTTCATTTATTATTCGTCGAGTTAGCAGCTGCTGCGTTGGACGCGCCACCAGACGAGGCATGGCTATTGGAGCTGCCCGCTGAGGCGCCGCCGCCGCCGCCTCCATTGCTAGCCTGCATTTGGGGCAGGGTATCGAAGCGGCGATAGTAGAGTAGATAAGGCACACGCGGCGTGTGCGGCTGCAGCACTTGCTTCTCGCCGATCGGTTTCACCGAGCTGTCGTCATAGCGCAGCCAGCTATTGTAGCCGGTATGGAACACGTCCGTTATGTAATGGCCCTTTGAGGCCTCCTTGCCGTCGTGGTAGACAACGGCAAACAGGCGATAGGCGCGCTGCTTTTGCGAGGTCTTCTTAGAGCCAAGTATCTCTGCAAAAATGAGACAAAAACAGTTGTGAGTCAACGAGTTCAAGGAGCCTAATCAAATATTCACTCACTGGCATCGATTTTGAGCTCCACAGGGAATTCAACCTTTTTCAGTATCTTTGTGCAGCCATCGGATCTATAGTCAAAGTATTTTAAATGCAATATCAGCACAACGGGCAACTTCTCCAGTGTCATCTGCTGCCAGGCGACCACCTCCTGTTTGGTCTTGCTGCCAGTGACGCCCTCTAGTTGATCTCGTCCCACAAGTATCTCCAGAGCCTCCTTCACTGATGCGGCTTTCTGTCAGTTAAAGTTAAAGTATTAGCAAAGAACAAATAATTGTTGTTTAGTAAGTCAAGTCACCTCAATATTCAGTTGCAGTGTGAAGAATGGCTGTATAACATCCGTGGAGTGTTCGCCTTCGCGTTGCAGACGCGAACGCAACTCGCCACGGAAGATGTCGCTGAGAGGAGTGCGTCCAAAGTCGGTTTGGCGTGTCACGCTGCCCTTGTTGCGATTGTTGCAGATCATCTGTCGGAATTTTATAAACAACAATAAGATAGGGAAATATTTTCAGATTGGTTTGAAAACTTACCTGCCAAACATCGCCACCATCTTCCTGCTCCTGTTCCTGCTCCTCGCCATTCTGTTGCGCACTTGGCTTGGCAATCAGCTTGATAACCTAAGATATAAAAACAAAAGTGGGTTAGACCTGGAAAGGTCTTTTTATGGGTTGTGCACTTACTTCCAGCATCTCATCGTTGAGCTTATTCAGCACATAGCCCAAGAACTCTTCGGCATCCTCCTGTCTGCCCTCCACATGCTCCTCGCGACTGTCGTTCCACAGCTTGTAGATCTCGGTGGGCTCAAAGGCCGATTCGCACTGCAGATCGACGCCAGCAAACTCATCCTTGCCCTTGATCTGAGCAGCTTTGTTGTTGCTCAAACGCAGGCGAGAACCGCCCGGCAGCGATGAAAAGTTGCTCATAAAGGACATCCTAAATGGAGTAAATGGAATGCGTATTATAATCAGGATAAACATGTGTGTTTAGTGTTGTTTTGTGCGTGCAAGAAGCAGCACATGAAGTCAGCGATGAGACATTCATGCGTAACACGATGCACTTGCATCGACCTCGACGTTAAGCAAAGATTGCATCCAAAACGGAGGCAACCAGGGCACGTCCAGGAGGTCAATGCCAATTGCTATGCCACAGGCGTAACACAGACACCAGCTGGTTATGGCGGAGTCTGTTGACTTGCCTGTGGCACTAAAGAAAGAGGACAAACAAAACCAAACTGGGTCACTTACATGGCATTCACGGTGGGTGTCTTCACCTCGCTCAGCACCGCCGCCTGCTTGGGAATGGATCTCAGCAGATTGTAGAAGGGCGAGCAACCCAGAAGCGCCTGCAATATCGAGTTGATATAACAATAGTTGGAGCGATTGGTCAAACCACGTGGCCGCAGACTGATGGGTGTCAGGTTGGTCTTGTGGCGTGTCAGAAACTCGGCATATTTATTGGTCCACTCATCCAACTGTGTGGCACGCGTTGGCTCCGCTCTCAGTGGCTTGACTGCGGCTGAGGCGGGTGACGCAGCGACTGGTGGCACAGCCTGTGCCGAGGCAGCTGAATAGGAGAGTGCGCCAGGTGTGATAAGCGGTGCAATTGGCGCTGGCACTGGCGTTGGCGATTGCAATTGCTGATGCACGCTGGGCTGGCTGTGTTGCACGCTAGGCTGTGCAGCGACTGGCAATTGTTGCTGCTGTGTTTGTAGCTGTTGCTGCTGCTGCTGCTGTGCAGGCAATTGATGTGGTTGCTGCTGCGTTGGCGCCAGTTGCAATTGTTGCTGCTGTTGCTGCTGATGTTGTTGCTGATGTTGTTGCTGATGTTGAGGATGTTGTTGTTGCTGCTGCTGCTGCTGCTGTGACTTGTTGCCCTCGTAGGGCGCCACTTTGGCCACTGGCTTGTTGCTCGAAAAGAGACTCGCCCACGATGGTTGTCCACTTTCGGCGCTGCTGCTGCTCTGCGATGCTGGCGGCGCTGGTGGAGCCAAATTGAGAGCTGGCTGTGCGGGCACAGCGGATGCTGCCGCTGTGCTGAAGGATGTTGTTGGTGTCTCGCTGCTAAAGTTGTGTGTGGCATGCTTATTCTTTTGCACATGTGATTTGCCAGCACCAGCATGTTGTGTTTGCTGTTGTTGTTGTGATTGTTGCTGTTGTGATTGTTGTTGCTGTTGTGGTTGTTGTTGGGGCAGCACTGACGCATTGTTTGTGCTATTGGACTGGCTGTCAATGGACGTCTGTTGTTGTATCTGTTGTGGCGTTGCTGTGATGCTTGCCGTTGAGGTAGTTGTTGTTGTCGTTGTTGCATTGCTGCTGCTCTGTTGTTGTTGTTGCTGCTGTTGACCACTCAATTTGCGCTCCAGCGGCGGCGCTGTGCTTGCCACAGGCGAAGATGGCACTTTCATGGTGCCATATGTGCGCATTTGTGGCTGATTGTTGTTGTTGCTGTTGTTATTAGTGCTATTATTGTTATTGTTACTGTTACTGTTACTGTTGTAGTTGGTGTGGTAGTGTTGCTGCTGTTGCTGGTAGTGCTGCTGATTTGTATATGTCTTGGTGGGATGACTATAGACGCCGCCGCCACTGGAGCCACCCGACGACGATTTGTTAAAGCCGCTGCTCGCACCACCAGCGGTTGGTGGTGCTGCTGCTGTTGCAGCTGTGGCAGCTGCTGTGGCAGCACCGCCATTATTCACAGTATTTGGCGATGCTGTCACCGCCACCGACTGCGTGGATTTCTTATGCTGTGCAGAGTTTGTCCAGGACATTGTTTTCGTAGTCTGTATGGCGGTGTCATTGCTGCCCTGGTGGTGGTGATGGTGGTGCTGTTGATTATTGTACTCGGACGAGTATTTGCGACGCACTTGTTGTTGTGAATTGTTGTTGTATTGCTGCTGTGGCGGCTTACGTTGCTGCTGTGGCTGTTGTTGTTGGTGCTGCTGCTGCTGCTGCTGTTGATGTTGCTGTTGATGGTGCTGCTGCTGTTGATGTTGTTGATGGCCAAGTTGCTCATGGTAGCTAGACGTGTGGGCTGGCTGGTGTTGCTGTTGTGGAGGTTGTTGGTGTTGTTGAGGCTGCTGTGTCTGCTGTTGCTGCAGCACAACTGGAGAAGTTTGTTGTTGCTGGTGTTGTTGTGGTGCTGGTGCTGCTGCTACAGATTGCTGTGGCTGCTGCTGCAATTGAGGCGCTACAGTTGCAACGGAAACAACCAAATTGGTTGCTTGTTGTTTTTCAATCTGTTGTTGTTGATGTTGTTGCTGCTGCTGCTGCTGCTGTTGTTGTTGCTGCTGCTGCTGCTGTTGTTGTTGCTGTTGCTGATATTCAAGCTCCAGTTGCTGCTGCTTCTCGTTGCTTGCAATCAGAGTTTCATCCAAAGACGCCTCGTTGTTGGAACTGTCGTTCTTGTTGTTGTTGTTGGTAACCAGCGTTTTATCAACTGCAAATGAAAAGAGAATTTTTTGTATTTTAGTAAGATCTTCTATATACAATATATCAACATATAAATTCTTATATTTTGTCGAAAGGTCACAGCCCACAACAGCAACACATAATCCCCCCAATTGATGCGCAGCACATACAAAATAATTTACAATATCATCATAATTGATACCAATTGATGTTAAATGAGCTCCGTTGTTTTTTATCAAAAATTTTAGGCTGATTTCTTAATTGATTTGTTTGCTTGACATCGAACAATTTTGAAACGAGCAAATGTTGTGTAAAAATAAATATCTGTATATTTAGAAATATATTTATATATGTGGTAAATGTAACTCATAATATCAAAAAGTCAATATGAAATTAGTTCACACGTCGCTAATCAGCAGAGACAATAGAGATCCGCCTGATCTACAATAGTGTAAATAGAGTATGGAACCCAATATTCTCTCTCTATACTGCACTTTAATCGGGAACGTCTAACAACAACAAGAGATAACTGTCACAAAGTTGGCCTGACAACAGTTGTTGTTGTTGTCCGGCGATAAGGCATGCCACAACATATCGCCACCAACAGTTGCTGTTGCTGTCCAATCAATTTATCAACCATTTGCAGTAAATAGAAAATAACACTACCTAATCCATGTCAATTTCAAGTTTGATTGTATGTGTCGTTTTATCCGTCAAGAGTTCTATAAATTTCATTTGGACAAACAACATGATTATTAGTAAATCACAAGAAAGAATTGGACTTGTTGATAAACCAGCCCAACATTATTTGTTAACGATAAGACACGAGGCGGAGGGGGGCAGAAGTACAAATACACAACGTTATCAGTTCACACGAGATGCTGGTGTTATTATTATTATGAAAATTAATAAATGCCTAATTAATAATCCCAGCTGATATGCAATGAGAATGAGGTGCTGCTCTGCATTGAGGTCTCGATCCCAAGTACTTGCAATTACGCGCTGTAAATATTAACACTTGATAATGAGGAGACTGAACAAGGCTGTTTCACTTCCTCATGGTCATTGGAGATTCGAGATTGGGGTGTGAGTGTGGGAAAAATCTGTTAAGTGGTGCAGAGTCTGACAAAAGTTTGCACAGCTGATCAACTGATGCACCTCGCAATCAAAATATTGCAATAAAAATCATGAAAATGGAAATCAATTCAATTTATTCGTCTACCTGTTCAGACTTAGCGATAATAGAGATTAAGCTAAGCATTAAGATCAAATATTGTTCAACAAATTCTACTTATTGAGCATTTTATAAAAATATATAAATTTAAGATTAATACATACTCATGCAAATGAAATGGTATTCCAATGGTATTCGAGTTTAACGCTTGACAGTAAATTTCCTCTTTTTTGAGACTCACAAAATCAATTTCATCAAATAAAACAACATTACAAATCATTCACAAGTTGACTTAATACTCAATTGCTTACTTCTCTTTCTCTGTCATATGAATTCAAAAAATGCCAAAACTTCCATGACTTGTGATCAGTTATTAGCAGGGGAAACGGGCCTCCTCTTTTTCTATTTCTTTTTCTTTTTGGCACATGTCAGAGAGTAGGCACATGTAGGCCATTGACAATTAGGAAATGTATTAACAATTTCTTTAACCAAAAGGCTATTTAAAGTTTAATTATCATTCGGGTCATAACGAATGCTTTCAGCGCACAATTAAAAGGCGACGTTAAATGTTATATTTTATTTACCCCATAACGTCATATGACAATTAGAAGAAGAAGCAGAGCAATCCCAATAGGAATCGGATTTCCAACAACAACAACAACAAAAGAGTATAGGAATTCAGAGTACAATGTGTTCAATGTGTTAATTAATTTCAATTAGCGTATAACGAGAGCCAACAATAAATAGAATATGAGAATTGGAATGGAACTCTCAAAAATGAAATGGAAATTTATAGAACAACTTTACACACACACACACATACACAGAATTCTGTCTCTCTCATTTTGTATGCATTTATAAAAAAAAAAAGTATTAACTATACTAAGTAGTAATTAAAATAATAATATCAATTGTGCCAGGGGTGTCAGATTTGGGTGCGACGATGAGAGCGAACTGCAGTGTCACAAGGTTCGCTTGATAATTACAGACATGAGCGCACAGGTAAATTACAACAAAGTCACTTTTAACAACAACAACAACAATAGCAACAACAAAACATGTTACGGCTAATAATAGAAGACAGCAACAACAATAAAAGTTAAATGCAACAATGCAAACAAGGAAATCGTCACGACACGAAAAACGACAAGCAAACGCGACTGTACTTCACTTTAGCACATGGAGCGAACGAGGGAAGAGAGAGGGAGTGTGGGGTGTTTAGTGCATTATAACAGTTACATGTCTCCTTCACTTGACTGGACAATTTCGCTTTCAATTTCACTATAGAAAAGCTGTGCTACATTTCGTATGACAGTTAATGTGTTCATTACGCAAATGAATTTGTTGCTCGCAACATTTTAGCAATTGAGATTTTGTTACTATTGTCATTGTTGTTGCAATTGTAATTGTTGTTGTTGTTGTGCAATCCTATTTGATATTTAATTGATTTTTCCCATACAACAAACTGACAAAACGGGGTCATCAGCTGAGAGTGCAGCCCCCAAACGCGACGAGACCGGGGCTGAAACAATGTCAGTCTGTCTCTCTGTCTGGCTGCCCTTCCCCTCCCCATCTATCAGCCTAGTAAGTTGTTATTGAACGCGCGATTTTATTCAATTTTTATTAGCAGCAATAACAACAACAACAACAACAACGAGAATGATGATTACAAAAACAACGATTGCCGCCGCATTCAACTAATTTGTGTTCGGCTTATGAATTTTAAGCAATTGTGGAAAATATCTGAGAGACCATCAAATTGAGCTGAATTTAATTAGAATATATTTGTTAAAATAAAAACAATCTCTGATGAATAACCAAATGTCTCACAATCAGCAAAGCACAAATGAATCATTCTATTCAATTCAGTTTATCATAAATGGACTTTAGCACAACTCTTTTATCATTGAGCTCGAAAAGAAGCTCAGTACTGCAGAGAAATAAAACTGAGATTGTGGTGCACGAAGAACCCAAGCTAAGTTCATTCAGACTTTCTTTTTTTTTACTATCATACGACTAATTGATAAAATATTTGACATATTTACCAAAACATATTTGTTTGTTTAATATAATTAAGTCCTCTATCACAATATAAGCAATTGTTTATCATTACAACAAAGTGAAGCAATGCAAAATTAGTCACTTTGAGTGAATCGACAAATAGCAATAGCGAGGCAATAACAAAGGCCTGATTGCTGATTCAGACAATAAATCATTGAACTAAGGGCTGCACAAATTCACAATAATTACATTAATAGTCATAGTTAACAAATAAATTCAATTTATACTTCTGCAGACATTTTCCAACCAAAAAAGTAATTTATTGCAGCGAAAAGTTGAAAGCATAAATGCAATAAACAAATAAAGTGTTATGTGAGTGGATTGCCAGACACGTGGTGTAATTGTTGTTGTTGTTGTTCTTATTGTTGTTGATGTTATAAAAATTGATAAGGAATCTGGGCAACAATTCGTTGTCGTATTATGGGCGGTTGGCTTCGATGACAAAAACAACAACAAGAGTAAATACTCAAATGCTTTCCACTTTATCTGCCTGGCAACAGTGGCTAAATTGAATGAAACGCCCTGTGGCAGTTGCCTCATTTTGTTGTGATACTAAATTGTTGTTGTTGCCGCTGCAATTCAATTGAATTCATTTGTGTCAATTTACAATAAGTAATAGCCAAAGCACTGAATTGGCTGCAGTAAACAATAAGCCAAAGAAAATTGCATAATTCTCAAAGACGACGACAAACGCGGCACGCGACCTTCGTTTATACCAGACCCAACAGAACCACCGCACCACAACAACAGCAGCAACAACACCGCCAGCAGCTGTCAACAGCACACAGCAAAAACAAACAAACGGCTAAAGAACCGTAAAACGTTTTCTTATCAATGAAGGTAGAACTAGCTAACAAATTATTTACGAGTGAGTCCATTGGCGACGACAACGAAAACAACAACAACCACAATCAAGTAACTCGTGGCTATAAAGTGGGCGGTGATTATATTAAGCCATTTTTCCTAATACTTTATTTTTTCCTCTTCTCTTTTCCAAGTATTGTGATTCTGATAAGCATTGATAGGGAGAAGATGGCGTAAAGGAAACTGAAAGCAATACTGACAGCTTGCCAACTGTAAACTGGGAAATGGGGAGGGCAGGATATCAATGGCAGTAGCATTTACAGGAGCACAACAAGGACACATTCCGTCGGTGTGTATCCTGCTGGCATTAACATATAAATGCGTATAACAGTTGGCGCGTGGGCAGAGCAGCAGCTCATTGAGCAATGTCATCTGCGAGATACAAATGTATCTAGTAGCTACAACAGAGGCCAACAACAACGACAACGACAGCCACAATCTCAACTGAGAAATGAGCTACAAATCGATGCATACAGAAAGCAACAAGTAAAGAACAACACAAAGGCAAAATAAAAATAAAAATAATAAAAAGATCTAAAAGCAGGCAGCGACAAAACTGCGTCATTTTGTAAATTGTATCTATTTAATATTGGCAGAGGCTTCGGATGTGGATGTATACAGACTCAGAGATGATATATACTCAAAGTATATGGATGTGCAATTGTAAATATGGGAAAGAAAATAGTAGCGTAAAAAATGCATCGTTAAACAAAAGCAAAATCACTGAGTGAATGACAGACAAAGTGTCTGCGGCGCAACGCGGCGTATGTGCAATAACAATTTCACTTCCCTCATACCAAAAAGAAAACAAAGAAAGTACAAGAAGAAGAATGAGCAGAAGGTTATTAAGAATATTTTGAACGATGGCATTGATGTCGTCAATACAAAATATACAAAATTTATCTATATAAAAGCGCATTCAACTCATTCCACGAGAGATAAAAGGAAAAATGAGGCAAGGTAAATACTCAAAAGCATTTTCAATCAGCCATCTTTGTACTTAACAACTTACATATATGAATTCTGGGATGTTGTATTTTTAAACCGAGATTTTTGCGGAGATTAAGCTTTGGCCTTTTAATGAATTTCAGTTTCCGTGAATCCTTAAATACTGTGTTAAAGGTTTCTAATAATAATTGTTTTTCTTTGTTTATTTAAATTCACAGAATTTTGGTTTATTTAATTTACCAAGAATAATTCGATTTAGTTCCTTTTATTTAACTCAATTTTGTGCCCAACATTTCTGGCTTGTGGCCCAAAACATTTTTTTGTCCCTGCCCAAGTCGAAAGTCAAAGAATGTGAAATTGTGCAGCAAATTCAAACACCTGCTGCACGGACAAGCGTTTTGTGGTTGTGTGGGCGGCGAGTGGGCGTGGCTTTTGCACTGCAACACGGCACAAACACACACAAACCCAAAGCTTTCACATTGCCACGTGTCGGCCTGGTTTGCATTTCAAGTCAAGAGCTTTATGCATCTCTAATGAACTCTCACACACGCACACACACATGCACAAATGTTGTGGTATAACAGTTTAGTATTAAATTTCGCTTTTCTAAATTATACAATTCTACTAAACTAACTGCCCATTTCCTGGCCATTACAACTACTAATATTACTATAATGCGTCTTGAGATGTGGAGGCAGCAAGAAAAGAAAAGGAAAGTAGAGAAATGGAAAGGAAAAGCAGGAGGAGCCTGAGTAATGCGCTAATAATATACTAAATCAACTTACGACAGCACAAAGCAAAACATCAAGGGCTGGCGCCCTCTAGCGTTGACCCATAAGTCACATGTACACTTACATACATACATATACACTAAATATATGTGTTTAGAGTGTGTGTGTTTGGTGTGCGTGATACAATTTTTATGAATGACATTGAGCTTCCCACACACAATCTAAACGCTTTTGTTAAATGTACACCCTCTAAAGAGAGAATGACAAACACGCTTTAAGAGATTCACTTTAGCCGACACTCTCTTAAGCACAAAATAATCTACCAGCATTGTTTATGACCTAAAGACTAAAAATAATCCATTTATCGAACAATAAAAACTGTGAAATTAGCACGATTCGCTTATCAAAAAAACAAAACCACGCCAAATGCTATTAAAACTGAAAACCCGTTAAGATAATGTTTAAATTACGAAATTTCTAGGTTCATCTTGGCCTGGAGGAGACCTCGTGCTCAAGCTGTTGGCGCCTAAAAGACGGCACACCAAAAAATTTTCAGCTTACACACAAACACACATACGCACAGTGGATAGAGGCACGAAAAAGTAAAAGTTTGAAAGTCGCAAGTTAACCTTTAACCTAAATCACAACTAAGAGCAACAGTTTACGCTCTTTTGTTACTGTCACTGTTATACATGGGAAACTGTTATACGACTGCCGGTTTTTTTCTTATGGGCTGACCAACAACAAGAAAAGGTAACGGTAACGGTAACTGTAACATTAACAATAAATGAAGACAACCCTTAAGAAAGTGCGTCATAAATGGATATGAGGGTAGTTCGCCAAAGGGGGTTGCTATGCGGACAAGTCTTTGCGAAGTTGTTTGTGTGCAAAATCTGTGTGTGAAACGCAACTGTAGCCAACATTCCTGCTGCTGCTGCTGCTTTTGCTGCTACGGCTGATATCGTAGTTGTTGTTGTTGTTAGTCTTATTGCCGCTGCCTTTGGCAATGTGGAAATCAGCTGTTTTTGCCAAGCGCAACCCTTGCGTCGCATACCTACAAACCCAACCGAACTGCCCGAGAAATTGAGAGAGCGAGAACGCAAAGACAAAAAGAAGAGCGCTGTGACCAGGTGGCCATCGAAACTTTGAGAGTCGATAGAGCGCGCAACTTTGAGAGCGAGAGCGGGAGCTTGCGCGCTTGAACTTCAAATGCATTGCATGAAAAATAGACATCGCAATGTCAGCAACCACATGGCGAGAACATTGTTTTTTTGTTGTTTTTTTTTTTTGCAGTTTTGTTGTTGTGTTTTGTAATTGAATTTGTGTTTGTTGTAAGAGGAGGTTATATGTACAAATATAAGTGTAGTTGTTGCTTTTGTTTTATTTGATTTTTTTTTTGCGTTTGCGTTTGCGTTTGCATTCACATTTGGCGTCTTTGTCGCTGGCGCTGTTTTGTATATCGTAGTATAACAGTTCTAACAGCCCCGTCGTCGGTCGGCCAGAGTCGTTTTGTTGGCTACGACGAATTTTCATTTTATATCGAGCCGTGCTGCAGTGACGACGATAACCGTCAGTGTCTGGTGCTTTTTGTTGGTATCTCTCGCGGCGCACAAAGAAAAATATAAAAAATAAACTCTGTATACACCCCATAAATATTTAAAGCAAATAACAATATTAATTGATATAAAATAATCATCATCAATCGAATAAATTCGTTCATTCGCTTATGCCATGATGTATGCAGCAACTGCAACGCGTCAATTGTTGTTGTTGTTGTTGTCGTAGTCGCTGTTGTTCTTGTACGCGTGGTAAAGTGTGAAATACGTAAGCCAAGTTCCGTGTATTGTTGTTGTTGTTGCTGCTTGTTTGTTTCGTTCAATTCGTCCACATTTTATCGATCACACGTTGCGGGGCCGTCGACAACCGAAGCTTTCTGTTTTTTAGTTTGCGCTATTTTTCGCTGACGCTGAAGAATTTGTATTTTATACACATTTTACAATCAAATTTCAATACTCAACAAATTATACAATTGCATTGCCATCATCGACAGCGACTACGAGAACGCCAAGTACGTACAGCACCCCCAAAAAGCAGCGGTAGCAGCGACGACGACGGCGGCAGCAATGCAAAAATATGCCATACATAAAAAAAACAGCATGTACTAGCCGCAAAAGCAAAAGTAAAGCAGAATAAATCTAATCAAAGCAAAAGTAAAACAAACGCAACGCAAAGCAAAACTAAAAGCACTAAAGTGCAAAGTCAAAAGCAAACACAAAGTTCAGTTAAAATTGCAATGCCGCAACAACAATAACATTTATAATAATAACAACAACAACTATACACGTTTTGCTTTGCTGCTCTGAAATCAATTTAATTAATTAAACAAAAGCACAACAATATAACGTGACAAATAGCAAAACATTTAAAAATTCACAAATATTTACAAAATATGCATAGCATTTTTCTCTCTTCGTTTGTCGATAATGCATAAAAACTTCAAGTAATAACAATTCACGCACACATTTTGTATAACGGCAACTTAAGCTCCCGCTGCTGTGCCTGAGTGAGAACATAACTTAAGAGAGAGAGAGAGTGTGGGAGTAGCAGACAGTAAGGGGGAGAGAGCGAGAGAGCGCGCGAGAGCGAGTGTCAAATGCTGAGCGCGTGCAAAGATAAAAGAAGTTGAAGCAGCAGCAGAAACAAAAACGGCGACGTCGACAGCGACGATTCTAAGGCTCGCATAACTCGTAACGGCTCCGAGCGTGACACTTCGGCCACGCATAACAGACAATTTGTCGACTCCTCGTGGAGGAACGTGTGGTGCGGGCGCGAACTTGAGCGAAATTGTAATTGAAGCTGAAATTGAAACTGAAATTGAAATTGATGCTAAAAACTAAAGCTCGCTCGCAAAAGCAACTGTAAAGAACAAATTCAAGTGTGTGAGTTGCTTGGGCCAACTAACGGGGCTGCAAATAAAAGCAATTAAAAAAGAAATTCAAACACATTTAACTAAAATGGTGGACACGAACAGCAATGCGGCAACTGCTGTGGGAAACTCGGCGGCACGCCTGCGCAAATTTGAGAGAACCGACAGCGAATTGGCCTGCGAGGAGGCAGCGCGTCTAACGGCGGAACAGAATTACAACAGTCCTGAGGATGAGAACGAGGACGACAACAACGACGACGACGACGAGGGGGATGATGAGGATGAGGAGAGCGTTTACGGTGAATTGCCGCCACCGCCGGACGGTGGCTACGGCTGGGTCATCTGCTTTGCCAGCTTCATGTGCAACATGATCGTCGATGGCATTGCCTACACCTTCGGCATATTTCTCGAGGAGTTTGTCGTCTACTTTCACGAGGGCAAGGGCACCGTCGCCTGGGTGGGCAGTCTCCTGTCTGGCGTCTACCTCAGTGCTGGCCCCATCGTTTCAGCCCTGGCCAATAAATATGGCTGTCGTGCCGTGTGTATTGCGGGCAGCATCATTGCCTGCATTGCCTTTGTCCTGAGCACGTTCAGCACATCCGTGAGCATGTTGATGGCCACCTATGGTTTCATGGGCGGCTTTGGCTTCGGCATGATCTATTTGCCAGCTGTGGTCGCCGTCGGCTATTACTTCGAGACGAAGCGTTCCCTGGCCACGGGCATTGCCGTGTGCGGCTCGGGCTTCGGCACCTTTGCCTTTGCCCCGCTGGCCACCTACTTGCTGGAGCAGTTTGGCTGGAAGAATGCTCTGCTCATCTTTGCCGGCCTGATCCTCAATTGTGCCATCTTTGGTGCCATGATGCGTCCGCTGACCTATCCCAAGAAGAAGAAGGTGAAGCCGCTGATGCAGCGCATGTACGAGGAGAAGCAGATGCAGCTGGAGCGCGGATCGTTTGCGGGATCACATTTCATGGTGCAGTTGCCCGACGGCACCATGGAGCGTAAGTTGAAGATACCCCTTAATGCCGATCCAGGCGTTCATTCCAGCCTCAATTTGGAGCTGCTGGCCCAGCAGTCCGGCGGCCTGCATCCCGTCTCCACGCTGCCCACCATCACCGAGTCCAAGGTGGTCGAAATGAATGCTCAATCGCCGCCAAACAATGCGTCAAACAATGCCGATAGCAATGGACAACTGTCAACACGCTCGGGTCGCCGATCGCATCGCAACTCGGAGAACGAGCACAGTCCGTACCAGTCGCAGGATGCAATGACCCGCAATGCCTCGCAGCCGGCGTTCCTCGCTGGTGACCATCAAAGTCTTCCCAAGAACGGATCCGTTCCATCGTTTAGTCGTGTTCGCAAAACCTCAGCCAGCGAACGTTATCAGCCCTCGCTGGCCGCCATTCGTGCCTCCTCCCGCGGCGACATCGAGGCGGGAGCTGGCGGTGATTTCGGCAACTCCAAATTGTCGCTCTCCCAGCGCCAGGGCAGCTCAAGCGGCAGCGCTGGACGCATGGTGCGTCCCATGTCCCGCAAGGATATTTTCTACTCTGGTTCAGTCACAAATCTGCCTCAATATCAATCACAAAAGTCGCTGACCAACTATCGCAACTCGGTCCTGTCGCTGACAAAGTACGAGAAGAGCATGCAGAGCATGCGTCTGGATCCGCTGGCGGAGGCGGACAAGCATCGAGAGGAGTACGACCTGTGCCCGTGCCTGGGACTGCCCGATTCGGTCAAGTCCGTGGTCAACACCATGCTGGATGTCAGCCTGCTCAAGGATCCGGTCTTTATGCTAATGGGAGTCTCGAATATCTTTGGCATGGCCGGATTGTATGTGCCCTTTGTCTACCTCGTGGATGCGGCCAAGGAGCATGGCATTGCCAAGAATGACGCCGCCATGCTGCTGTCCATCATCGGCATCACCAACACCGTGGGCCGTGTCTTCTGCGGCTGGGTCGCTGACCTGCCCCAGGTCAATTCGCTGCTGCTCAACAACATCTGCCTGCTGATCTCCACGGTGGCGGTCACATTGACGCCACTCTGCTACAGCTATGGCGCCTACATAGCCATGTCGATTGCCTTTGGCATTGCCATCTCGGGCTACATCTCGCTAACGTCAATTATTCTGGTCGACCTGCTCGGACTGGACAAGCTCACAAATGCCTTTGGATTGCTCATATTGTTCAGAGGATTTGCCGCATTGCTTGGCACACCGCTGGCGGGCGCCATCTATGATCTAACGAAAACCTATGATCTGCCCTTCTATATGGCCGGTGGACTGTTTGCCATCTCAACCATCACTAGCTTCATGGCGCCGTGCATGAAACGCTTCAGCGGATCGGATGAGACGCCTGTGCATGCGGAGACACTGACGCCCATCGATGAGGAGCAGGGCGAGGAGGATGCCGAGGAGGAGGATGAGGATCAACCAATCACCATAGTGCCCAAGATCATCAAAACTCTGCCCAGTCCACTGCAGGAGGAGCCACCACAACAGTTCCCCCAGTTCCAACCGAAATCATCAACGACGACAACGGAATCAAAGCTCTAAGCATCAAGAATTTACAAGTAAAACAAAGAGAAACTATAAATATAAACAATTACAAAAAAAAACAGAAGAAGAGAAAGTGAAGTTAGAGTGAAGAACACGATGCGAGAGAGCATGAGAGAGGAAGAGAGAGGGCGCATGAATTATATAGTATAGAGAGCGATATTTTTCTAGCAACTTATACAAAGGAGAGCCAAGTGGTGAGAAATGGTTGAGATGGAGGGAAGGAGTAGGAGCAGATCCAGGTCCAGGTTCAGGCAAAGGCAAAGGCGAAAGCAAAAGTATTGAAAAGAGCACACAAAGAAAACTATATACAAACAAAGAAACAAAGCAAAACACAGCGCATACATATATGTATATCTTATATATAACTATATATTTAAATGCCGATGCCGAAACTATGCCTAAGCAACTAATTATATATATACATACATATAAAATATAATATATACAAAATTATATTATATAGATTTGCTTTAATAGCAAGAACTTGGCTTAGCTTCTCGATAAGATTGTAGCAGAAATCTGCTGCCATATATATAAATATTAGCTATTATATATATACATATAGACACGCTCTAGAAAACAACTTTGATAAACTCTAATTGATAAATAGTTTCAACTGTTATACAACAACTACAACTACAACTGCAGCAAAAGCAACTAGATTGTAAAATATTTTTATTATTTGTTTGTTAAATTTTACGATTTTCATTATTATTATTATTGTCATGTATTTTATTATTAATATTATTGCTAAATGTATATGTATTACCCTCGATCTATATAATTATTACTATAACTGTTGTTGTGCATTCGTTGTTATACGGCAAGTGTTATAAATGTGTCATACGACCTAATTGTAGTAGGAAAACCAAGTAGCGTTTAGCAACAAAAACAAATGTAAAACGATTGTAAACCTTTTTTGGTAGTAGTTAGTTATATTTTCGTATGTAAAAAACAAAGAAGGAAAATGAAGAAGGCAAAGCGATGATTAAGTTGTAACTTGTAGAGCATGTAAGATGATTAAGAAAAGAGCAACAACTATTACAAATTATAATGATAAACTAATAAATTTTATATTAAAATCAAAAATAGAAAACCTACAAAAAAAAATATAAAAACTAAAATTGTTTTCAATTTTAAACTAATAATTTAGCTAATGGCAATTTTATGGCTCACGTTTTATACACAAATTAATTAATAAAAGAAACTAATTATATATTTCAGTCAAGTCCATAATAAAACAAATTTTTAAAGGCTTGTGCGAATCGTTATACACTACAACTACATGCAAAACATACGTATCTGTGTAATTCAATTTAAAACTAACCAAATTTATAAAGTGAATACCGAATAAAGAGCAATAAAATGCAGTTTTACACACATACACACACACACAGATAAAGAACCTCTCAATTAAACTGAAACTATTATACGCATCAAAGAGCTATGCCGAGCTAAACAAGCGAGAAAAAAAGCAGAAAAACAAAGCAAGCAGAACAATAAATGTTAGAAAAACAACAGAAGAAAATAAACAACATTGTCATTTACATGTTTTTTTAAAAAACTTTGAAACTATTTAACAGGTGTTATAAATTCAACTGTTATACAGTTTGGTAAGTAGAGCTGTCACATCTGTTCACTTGCTGCTGTTATACAGATAGAATCGGAAAATGAGTATTAAAATTCGCTCATTATGCTAGGTTTCTCTACAGTCAGCTCTAAAAATCATCGATCAAAGTTCAGATAATTATTTTTTTAGCTTTCTTATCGTACCGCATTGTACCCAAGATATCAGAAACTGAGCATGGGGGCCTTATGTGGTCGTGCGCCACTTGAAGCGACCTGCAAATCGCAACCTGATTACGGAACTAAGGCATTATACAAAAAATAGGGAAGAAGAAAACCTGTCGCAACAAGCCAAAAAAGATTAGGCTAATCAATAAATAGCGTTTAAATGAGCATTAACAATTGCAGCAGGCGGGCATAAACCGTTTGTTTCGATGTGTTACGATTGCGCTATAATAATATCGAATGCTATATGGTATCAATCTATCTACTCGTATACAACAAACGGGCCAAGTGCTATCAAATTATTGACAAAGTCGCCGAAGCCAAGTGCTGCAAAAATAACAATAAAATTGACGGCGAGACGTTTCAGCTTTTCACTACAGGGTAATCACATACACACACACATATACAATCATCAATATACACACAAGTGGCCGGACAGCTATCAATTTTACTTTGGGACGGGTGCATAATATGTGAGCCATGCCATGTACGAGTATGTGTTCCAATTCGTGCATGTGGAGTGATCCAAAGCACTTTGCTTTGCTCCATGCCAGTGGCCAATGGCCAACAAAAATGTCATTGACTGTGTTTGATAAGGCGGAAGGCAACACTAAACCCAACCGGACCCCATGCATCACACAAATGACCAAAGGGAAAAACGAAGCCAAAGCTTAAACAAAAAGAGCTAAAGAAAACTAATTAAAGTAAATGCAATATCGAACAGTATATGCTCTTGTAGGTGTATATAATATACGAATACTATACAGCTATGAGAAGATATAGGATGTTAATTAGGATCAGATATTTATAATATCCCAAAGATAGTAATTCTCTTTAATATGAACAATCGTTTGACATTCATTCATAATTATGGAGCAATTTAATAAAGATTCTCATGAGGAAGTCCAGCATAAACCAATACGAAACTCCTTGATAATAAATGTTAATAATTCCAATATACATTCTCATGATCAAAATTTTTTAAATATATTAAATTTCGTTGACTGCCCAAAAAATTGCTAGTTGTTTTCAAAAATGCATGGCAAATGCCAGAGAAACCTAGAGGCGTGTACACTATAATAAAATAATAATAATAACAGCATATACTGCACAAATGCGACAGTAACTGGAGCAAGACGTATTGACATAAAGAAAACGGCGTCGATTGATAAGCACGAAGAATACAAAAGAACAAGGCATAAACAGAGAAACGGGCAGCAACTACAAACATACTTAATAAGTACAAATAAATATAAGTATATATAGAGAGAAGAGAAGTAACCGTAGTTAATTGGTTTCGACAACAAACCAAACACCTGTTAAGAGGCTTATTCGCTAACTGCACCTCCAATCGTATCAAAACATGCATGCACTTCAAGTACTTGGCCAGAGAGATCCGCAGCGAATGGACGCCTAGCAACAAGTTGCCTTAAAGGGCAGCCACAGCAATTAAGCGAAAACGGCAAATAATGATGGCAAAATGTGTTGACGCCATCGACATCGACATCGTCACAACGTCGGTCTCGTATCATGTGACGCCGTTTCATTGTACACCTGAACACAGACGTAGGCACAGACCCCAACAACACCAACTGTAAGCTGAGCGAGGAAAGCAGAAGATTCAGCAAAAAATTGCAAACGCTGTTATCGAATCGTATCGAATGGAATTGCATCGAATCGAACGCTCAAAACATAAATAAAGTTTGTCTGCAGCAAGTTTTCAAATGAAAGTATATAGAAATAAAGATATTCTCCTCTTGGAAATTGTGAGATATAAACAGGAAAAAACAAAAAAATATTGTGAGAATATAAACACTTATGGATTATGGAGATTTGAAAAGTTGTTTGTCATTTTTAAAGCCCTTTCTAGACAATTATTAGATCACATTATGTAATCAACGAAACAACATTCTATGAAATGAGTCGAATTTCAATTACAATAGAAACTCGACAAACGGAAGCTATCAATATTCGATCAACATCAATTTAAATATCACTTATCGGGTGCTGTCTTGCAGCTTATCAATGAGAATAAACATAATGTTGCCGGTACTCACCCAACGGCTCCTGTGGCGTTGGTGTCTCCGCTTGGGGGGGATGAGGAGGCAGCTGCTGCTGCTGTTCGATGCAAACTGGTGGCTGAGCTTGTGGTGGCTGAGCATGTGGTGGCTGCTGTTGGATGATATGATGTGAAGGTGGTGCCTGGACCAGCATAGTTGGTGGCGGAGCATCTGCTGGCAGTGTCCAGGCGACGGGTATGGCACCAACTGGTGCAGCACCACATTCCGACATCTCATCCTCATACTGAAATAAAAGTAGATAGTAAAAGAGAGTCGAACGAAGATTCGTGTGGCTGCAGCTCACCTGTGGCACTGGGCCGGCAACCGGATGCATGGCCTGTAGTGGGGCAAGCTGGCCATCGTCATAGATCTGCATGACACCCATTTGCTGTTGCATCTCGTGCATTTGCTGAGCATCGTAGATGGAATAGTTGGGACTCAGCATGCTGGACGTTTCAGAGGAGGCCAGCGAGGAACTATTATGATTCAGTTCATCGCCATTTACATGTGTCACCTCCTGATATTCTTCGGCATACATGGGCGCCTGGTGCCACATTTGTGGCATCTCCTGTGCCTGTCGCTCATCAACAACGCCAGGTTGGCCTTGTCCACCATACTCCGCCATATTCTGGTACTCGGACGGGGTCAGCACCTGCTGATACAGATATCCGCCCATGTAGTTGTACATGGGTGCACCATTGTACAGTGGCATCGGTGAAATATACAGGGGCGTTCCTGTGGCCTGTTGGGCAGCAGCTGCCGCATTCGGTGGCGTTTGAATTGGACCATGATGCGAGGCAAAATAGGCAGTCTGATAACCGCCGTAGGCGGGATACGCATGTGGTGTGTAATAGGACATTGATGGCAGTTGCCCCTCTGGCGGCGGTTGCTGTGCCAATTGCTGACCCATCTGATCCGGCTGCATCTGCATGACATTCTGTGCTGGACTGACGCCATCTGGCGGCAACTGTTGTTGCTGTGGCTGCAGCTGCAGCTGCAGTTGCTGCTGTTGCATGTGCCGGGATCCATGGTAGTCATTGCGACGTTGTCCACCGCCGCCACGTCCGCGGCCTCGACCACGGCCGCGTCCACCCATGCCGGACGTAATGTGACCATTGGGATTACCCTGATGCATCGGAATTGGCGGCAGCTGTTGCATTAGCGGGTTGCCCTGCAATATAAGAAACAGAATATGAAATAAAAGTCAAGCTTTAAAATCATATATATTTAGTTGTGATGACCCCGGGCATCCTATTGGTTATAAGACTTCAAAATATTGTGAATCTTAAGTGCAGCATAAGCTATATAACAAGGCATTCGATGCCTTAAGGAAGTGATTGAGCAAGGAAACGTTAAAGCAATAAAGAAATGGTTTCATCGGCACTCCGAAGATAAAAAAATATTCTTGCAGGGAATTGTCCCCAAGCTATATTATAGGAAGGTTAATTTGCGAATTTGTTTGAGATATGGTAGAAGTGATATATGACATTAATTCGATCCGACCGTTTCATTGATGCGTTACATATTTCTAAACAAAAGTCATTTACCCTCTGCAAAGAAGTTCTCCCGAAATGCCACTCAACAATGCGACGATAACAAATTGAGAGAATATAATTATTTTAAATCTAATTCATTCGTCTACTCGCGATGAAGCAATAATAGGCGTTTCCTATCTACAGAGTCAACTCACCTGCTCCGGCGGCAGTTCACCATGAGCACCCACATAATGGGACGGTGCTCCGCTGCCCGCGATGTAGTGCGACCAGCCATGTAGATTGACATTGGCGGTCACGTTGTTCACATACACGTTGCTGGGCATGGGCGCTGGTAAAATCGAGGGATGGAACACAGGTGCGCCTTGCGACATGTGCGGATGATGCCCTCCATGGCCGCCGGGCATGTATAGTGCCTGTGGATGCTGATTGTACACGGGTACTTGTGTGAGTACGCTGTTGTTGTTGTTGTTGTTATTATTATTGTTGTTGTTAGACGGCGAAACAATGTTGTTGTTGCTGCTGTTGTTGTTGTTGTGGGGCGGCGGCTGAGGCTGCGGCGTTGTTGGTGTGGACACTGGCGTCGCTGCTGCTGGCGGCGGTTGTTGCTGCTGCGGCGGTTGTTGCTGCTGCTGAGCAACCGGCTGCGTTTGCTGCGCCATAATTGGGACGACTGCGCTACACTTGCAACGCAGTTGACAACGCTGTCGACTGTCGACGCAATTGGATTGGTAGTGTTTCTGGACGAATCTCAGGATATGCACAGCACATGAACACTACAAACGCCAAACATTGAAGTTTTTACTGTGAAACAAATAAAACGAAAAAAATTAGCAAACGAAGCGCCAAAATTTGAGGTTAAATCGAGCCAACCGCATGACATCTGGCAACGCCGCACAGCTGTCGGGCCCCAGCACAAAAAAAAACCAAAAAGGCAAATAAACAGAGAGAGCAAGCAGAAGAGAGAGCGAGAAAGAGAGTGTGGCCATACTGTACCGGGTGGGGTGATAGCCCCACCAGCCCCCCTCGACGTCTACAAGTTGCGTTCAAGTGTCAAAAATATACATATAATTCAAAACAACACAATTATTCCATGTCTCCCCGTTCAAAGCCGGCTGGCAAAAAAATAATTTGATTCGCCTACGTTGGGTACAAACACACAGACACAGGAGCGAGTGACACACGCACACCAAAAACACACACCTGTACAACAGGCGCCGCACTACGTCACTCAACTGGAAAGAAAAAAAAAACGTTAAGTTGCACAGTCTGTGCTGCAAACGACTCTTTCGATAAGTGTCGAAATTCTAGCTAATGCGAATAGACTGCGTAACTTAAGCATGTAAATGCACGCATTCCAATGTCCAATGGCGGCGGCAGTGGCCGACCTACCGAAGAGCACACCACGTTGACGTTGACGGCAACCGAGAACGCGGTGGAATGTGTCGCAGGCAGGGAGGGGGAGAAAGCACTAGGGCAAGAAAATAAGTCCGCTGTGACTTACCTTTAATAGTTCGCCAAAGATGAATCAGTTTTGTAGCAAATCTATCATGTTTTTATGCGTGCGGGCGGCCTTTCGACAGTGCGACGGGCGGCTGCTGCCAATAAATGAGTCGTGTTTCACTTGCCGCGGCACTCTTCTTTTTTTTTTCCTCTTTCTTAATGACACGACGAATTCTGCAAGCAACTTTTTCCACTACACTTTTGTCGCGTCGCCTGCTGCTGTAATTAACACTGTTGCTGCCTGCTTGCGCCACCCGCACACGCACAAGTATTAAAATGCAGTATATAAATTGTTAGCGCTAGCACAAACTTTTAATTATTTTTGCATGTGCAACAAAAAGTTGGATTGTTTCTTTTCCTACTCGTGGTGCAGTGTTGCCAGATTAGCTTATTTTTACTCAGAATCTAGCTTATGCGAGCGCTCAACACCTGGCAGCACTGTCGTGGTGACAGTTTGATCTGTTAATCAACAGTAAATTTAACAGCGTCAACTATTTTAACATCTGCGGCAACTGTTATTAAATAGAGTTCTTCTTACTAAATTTTGTTACGTACAAGTTTTTTATCGTTTGTGCCAGCCCGATTTTTGTGTATTTATGTTAGTATCGATATATTTATTGTTTTAATTTGTTAATTTCGATAGATTTTTGGCGGGTGAATATGCGAGGGGGTGGCGACCCTGAAATTGTATCTGTGTGGAGGAAAGATCGCCCGTTTCGCTCTAAGAGAGGCAAATAATAGAGCGAGACGGGAAATCTAAGAGATGCCCCTGTTGCTGTTGAGCCGAAGGCAACTGGCAGCAACGGTGGATTGAATAGTGGAAACAAGGAGAATAAAATATTTTCACTAACCACGTTGCTGCCAGAAATCTATGCGGGAGTTCGACATTGACAGCGGTTAGCGGCGGTTGCCCTTAACTGGCAAAAAAAAAAATATCTGGCCTCCTAAGCTTTGTGTCGTGCCTTGTGCCGCACAAGAAACTTTGATCGGTTCTCATCTGTGCTCATCCGTACCAAAAATTGTTTTGTGCATTTAATTTGTCGCGCCCTGCGCCGTCATCAGAAATCTGCGCCGCGACACATTGTGCAACATCGGGCAGTGCCTTCATCCAAATACTCCATAGAGGCCTGCGTGATATAGGGTGCGTCAGTACCGCCTCGTCGTGCACACCCGCTGGAGTCGTTGGTGGTATATGCCGCAGTAGCAGACAGATTGCTACCCAGCATAAGTGACGAAGCGACGAAACAGTTTCGTGGGGACCAGCAGAAGGCGACGCCTGGACGGATGCGAGTGAGTTCGTTCCTGGACACTAATCTTGCCATTTCGCCCCTGGCCCACAAATAAGAGCAGACGTCGATCTTAGTATTCCTGCCACCCAGAAGGCTATTCTTGGCGATATCCATAAATGGACAGCAGTCAGTTTAATTGATAACATAAACAGACATACAACTTAAATTACCTTAAAAATAAAATTTAAATCAATATTAAAACTTAAACTAAAGTTAAAAGCAAAATTAAATTAACCTGAAACGAAAAGAAAAGATAAATTAGTAAATTAAAAATAAAGACATTGTAAAGTTTAGAAAACAAACAGAATAGGAACAGAATAAAGTGCAATAATTATTAACATTAACTACGTGCACATAGAACACACCACAAATATATATATAAATACATATACTTGATCGTGACACGCTCATATACATACATATCGCCCCCTTAAAACCACCCAGAGAGCTCTTTAGGCAGGTTAAGGTAGCATTTAAGCGATACATTATTAATAACATAATACTCACACACATACACATATAAATATCTATATATATATATATATTTACATAATTCCAATCCGCGTGCAACAGCTTTATGCTGTGGACATCGTGTTGTTTACGTCCAGTTGTCCAGTTGTCTTGGCAACAGCTTTGTGTTGCAGTTTTGCACTTTTGTTCCTCGTCTGTCTGTCGGATAAAATAAGTACTTACCTGTAAAGAAATGTAAAAATCTCATTAGTAATGTTGGTTAAGCAAGGAGGATTGAAAATTATACTCACCTGAATCTGAGATGTCCGCTTAATTTATTTGTGTAAGGGGGAGGGAGAATACGGAGGCCAGCGCATGATGAAGTAGGTCCATTTGTGGACCAACATGAGGGAGATGACGTGAGGTGGTCATCTCAGGCAGGGCGGGTACGCCTGGGTCCGGAACCGGGATCCTGTTTGGACGAGAGGTGGATCAGTGTTTGTATTGTTAATATTTTGCTCGTTTTACTTACCTTTTGTTGTTTATGCTGTTGATTTTCTGTAGTTTGTTGCGATAGTGTTGTAAAGTTTCGTGGTCAGCAGATGTTTTGTGTATCGATATGGTTATCGATGGCTATGAACTGCGGGCCAGGGATGGGACTCTCCCTGAGTACCGATGAGCCAGCCGGCGCGGCCCAAAGAGAAACAAGCAGTTCATAACAATTTTGCGAAAAACCATTTTAAGTTTGGTTAAATTCAGTTTTTAATGCAATTTCTCTTTTAATATTTAATATCATAAGATAAATTGAGATTCAGTTTCGGTTTAAATTTGGCAGCTGTTAACTACTGTTGCTGTAATCTGAAATGATAAATGAATAACATAGGTATGGCAGAGTGACAACAGTAAAATGTTAAATTCGAGCAACATTTACTTCGCAGTGTGACCGTGGGATATGATTGCAAATATTTAGTTCCAGCGCGCAAATTTAATAAAAACACAATTTTTAACAATTGCAAAAAGCCTATAATTAATTCACAATTTTAATCATCTTTTTTATTGGGAAGTTTTTCAACACGTCACCGCTCGGGGTGCACTTTTATTAGCTAGTTATATTTTAACTATTAAAAAAAGGTAAAAAAAGTTGTTTTTTCGGATGTCCCTTTTCTGGGAGCCAATGCTGCCCAACGATTTAAACTATCCGAAAGGTAATCTGGCAATTACATGCACAGTGAACTTTATTTATTAAACAAAAACAAACAATTGGAAACATTTTAATTACATTTTACAGCTTGGATTTTCGGTTTGCAAAATTGATCATTGCCAGCATAAATTCTTCACCATGCAAACGTTTGAGAAGCTCCGCGCACTCCTCATCATTGGCGCGTATAAGATTTTCCCTCAAAGGTAAATTAATGAGACGCTTGCTCACCCTCATGGAAATGGGAGGCAGTTCAGCATATTCACGAATCTTTGGCCACACCACAGAATCCAGTTCACTCAGCTTAAAGATGCGCGAAACTAAATGAAAGTGGTATGCCTCTTGCGCTGAGAGCTTCTCGTTTAGCAGCAACATTTCGGTGGCCTTTGACCGGCCCATAATCAGTGGAAATGTATAACTGGAGCATGCCTCGGGCGCGAGACCAAGTTTACCGAATGGAGTTAAAAAGTGAGCCTGCAACAATAAGTAATGGATTAAAAGTATTTTCATTTTCAACTTGTTGCTTACCTCTTCCGCACACCACGCCACGTCGGAGAGCCCCACAATTGTGGTGCCAATGCCAATTGACGGTCCATTAACCAGAGTAAATATCAGCTTTGTACAGTTGATAAAACTGTTGACCATAGTTTTGAATATATCGTTGCTTTCCTTAAAGAACGCATCCAGATCGGGTATTTGGTCTGTCCCTGACAATTCATTGCCAGCGGTGAAATATTCACCTACGCCGGTAATCACAACAATTGTTACCTCCTCATCGTTGTTGACTTCGCTTAGAGCACGTCCCAATTCTTTGTAGGCAAAGCGATTTAAGCAATTCTTCTTGGCAGGATTATAAAACTTAATGACAAGAATTTTGCCTTCCTTTTGTACAATTAAATGTTCAAAGCTTAGGTATGACATCGTTGCTCTTTGGTAATTGCTGCACCGATAATCCAAAAATAAGTTAAATTGTTGAACAAAGTCCAAGTGACTGTCTTTTGTGTCCGAATAATGAACTCAAATTGACTGAAATCTGTATGGCGTCGCAGAGATGCCACACTTTTAGAAAACCATACGGCATCACCGTGTGCAACCGTGCTAATATTTAAATTGAGTTAAATAATAAAGTTTAAATAATTAAATTGTGTTCAGTGGTCGCTTCATTGTTATTAATTTATGTACAACATTTAGCTTAAAATTAAGATTATTCGCTAATTTCGTCAATCACGGGTACATTTTGCAGCTCGGAGCACTTGCGTTTCCAAGCCGCGATCTGCTCTCGAAGCACTTTCTCCTTGGCAGCGGCGCGAGTTAAAAGAACTTTTGCCTTTTGCAGCAATTGCGTTTTCTTCTGCAGCTGCTCCTTGATGTATTTCAGCTCATCATCCTGTAAAAGTAAGTACATTAAATACTATTAAGGTAATTAGTTATGTAGTACCTTAGCGCCGCCTTTGCGCTGCTTGAGCTCCTGCTGCAGTGTGGAAATCTTCTCCAAGGCATCCGTATGCAGCTGTTGAAGTCTCGCCAGTTCTGTTGGAGCTGGATGCAGAGAGTCTGTGGAGCTGCGCGATTCCGTGGAGAGCCGTCCGTCTTTGAGGAACTTGTTTTCCGAACGCAGCTTCTCGACGAGATTCCGCAGCGAGAGAATCGTGTGCTCCGCGGATTGACCCTGATGTGTGTTGACCTTGAGCCCGCTGCATTTGCAGAGTTCTCGTCGAGACTCAGTTCTCGCCATTTCCTCCTTGAGTGCAAGGATATAGCTGAAAAGTAATTATAATTAAGACAAAGATCTCTGCACAATAATTGTTGATTACTTACTCCTCCAGGTGCTTGATGCGCTTGTGAAGTCGATCGCTGCTGTCGCCTTGCCGCAACAGATCCGTGTCCAGCTGCAGCTGCAAATTGCGCGCCTCGAGGCGTATATTCTGAGCCTCAATGGCCTGGCAACGTTCCTGCAGCTTCTCCAGTTCCGTTGTCAAGGCATTCGTTCCACGCCCCTCCAGCTCCATGGCTATGATCTTCCTTTGCTGCATCTCGATGCGTGCCTTGAGCGCCTCAATCAACTCCGACTGTCCTTGCTCATAGAAACTGTGGTGTGCGGGATTTGGCTGGGATCGATTGTGAGCTGGAGAGCTGCACTCGCTGCTTGGTCCCGTATACGTTTCCGGACTCTCCGATGGAGAGGGTGTGAACTTGCCTGCTCCCACATGCTGCAAATTGGGGCAGGAAGGCGCACGGCAACATTTCAACGCATTTTGATGATTGCCACTTGCTCCTGTTGCTGGTGCTGTTGCTCCCGATCCTCCCCTGCCCAGTTTTGTCTCCAGCAGGTGTTTATCCTTCTCCAGTCGTGCGATTGTTGTGCGTGCCGCCTGCAACAGTGTTCGCGTCTTCTCCAGCGCCATCTCCGTCTCGTCCAGCTTCATCTTGAATTTCTCAGCCTGTTGCTGCCAACGCTTCTGCTTCTCCCAGAGTCCCACTTCGTTGGCACTGCGTGTCCTCTTCGCCTCCAGCAGCCTCTGTTGCCGCTGCAGCTGCCCCCGAGATTCATCCAGATCCAGCTCCAGCTGCTGGATGCGCTTCTGCAGATTCTCATTCTTGACGCGAGCATTGAGCTCCGTTTTGATGGACACCACGGGACGCTTCAACAGTTGCTGGCGCAGAGATTGACTCAAGTCCCTAGCTTGTTTCTCCCGTTGTTGGACATTGGTAAGCTGGCGACGCAGTGCCTCCATTTGGGTGTGATAAATCTTATTAGTCGCCTCGGTGCGGTTCACATCAGCCGCCAGCTTGGCAATCTGCTCCGCCGAGTAGTTGGAAGTGTCGTTGATGTAACGCTGCTGATCGTCCTGCAAGGGCAAAGAGATGGATAAGAAGAGCTCTGGGAGAAACGTAGTGATAAACTCACATGGAAGTTCTTTAGTGTGTCCATGAGATCACGTATATGTTTGTCCTTCTCCTCCAGAAAGGCTCTCAGCTGCTCTAACTCGGGATTGTTGGTGCTCTCCACGCATTTCTCGCGATCCTGGTAGAGCTTTAATCTGTTGAAATAAAAGTGTACATTTTAGTGTGTAAAACTGTACGGTTTTTCCGGAGCTTTTAAGCTCCATTATAAGATGATATAATGTGAGCCTGTAGTGTAGCTTTAAAATTCCACATTAAGAAGCTTTCAATCTGATCAAACGAAGCTGCTTTCTCAGAAAGCTTTTACAGCAGCTTTTACCCGACTTACTTTTCCCTCAAAATGTCCACCTCCTCTTCTCGCGTTACCAGATTCTGTTCGCAGTAGATCAGTTTGTCCTTAAGCTCCTTAATTTGCTTGTGCAGAGTGGGAAGCTCCTTCAGCTCCTCGGTATCTTGTTTCTCCTCTTCTCCTGCAACTTCATCGGAGCCAATAGCCAAGTCCGGCTCAACCTCCTCCGGCTCCTGCTGTTGTGGACTTCTGTCCGTTGAGCTGTGCTCAAACATTTCCTCGATCTTCTCATCCGTCAGCTCGTTGAGGGACTGATCAGTGGAGGGCAGAGCAACTCGAGACGGAGACTTTTGTAGATCTAGCTTGGCTTTCAGTTCCAATATCTCCAGATCTTTGGTCTTGATGTTAAAGTTCAGATTGTTAACTGTTGCCTTGAGAGTTTCCATCTCCGCTGATTGCTTTGTGATCAGTTGTTGATTCTGTTCCCTCTCCGTTTGAAGCAGATCCTGATACTTTTGTATGGACTGATCCTTCTCGAGAAGCAGCGTGTGGAAGGAGAGTATCGTCTTCTCCACGACGCCGCTGTGTTGACTGTCGGATTCGCTGCTGGCATTTGCCACTTCCTGGGACTTGCTCAGCTCCTTGATGAGCTCATTGGCCGTCTGAAGACTACAAAGAGGGAGGAAAGCATCAGGATAAATTACTACAAAGACCCAATCCTCTAAAGAACTTACTCTGCTCGCATTTGTTGCAGTTCCTCCTCCTTTGTGCTGATTTCTTGAGCTGTCTGCACCGATTGATGCTGCTGCTGCTGCTGCTGTTGCTCCACTGGGATGCCATTTGTCTGGACAGCGATCTCCATCAATTTCACAGCTGCCACCTCAGTTTGTATGGCCATGTCCTGCCTGGACAGTTTTCTCCTCGGCGAGCCAATTGGAGATAGTTGCTTGTCGATCAGTTGAGCCGTGCGGCGCACGGCGGGCACAGGAGCAGCTCCTATCGTATTGGTGGCCACATCCACACCGGCTGCTTCCCTTTTTGCTTGTTCTACTAACCCCCCAAACAACGCCTGAATCGTCTGCCAATGCTCCGACTCGGTGGCGTGTTGCAACCTCAGCTCGGTTAGCTCCTGTTGCAACTCCAACTGCCTCGTCTGCAGACTCTCACAGCGCTGTTCCAATAACTTGGACTGTGTCTCCGATTTGATCAGCTTGATGAGCTGCTGCGAATTCTCCTCATTGGGGCTGATCTTTGCCAGCACTGTCTGGAGAACCTGTTCAATTAGCGTGGAGTTGCCGCTGGATTGTTGCTGTTGTTGTTGCTGTTGCTCCAGCTGAGATTGTTGGAACTTTTGGTAAGCGAACACAAAATTGTTGAGGAAGATCAATGGTGTAAATTTGGCATATTTCTCCTTGAGTGTAAATAGGGAACGTTGCAGGAATCTAATTGGAAAATTTAAACAAAGCAAAGATTAATTAAAAGTACAAGTCAAAGTTTTAAACTGACTTCTGTTTAATGTCGCTGTTGCCACGCTCCAGTTGGAAGTCCTGTTGAGTCTTCATCGCCAGCTGCTCCGCCTGCTGCAGCTGCGTCTCCAGCTGCTCCACGTGCTGCTGCAAAAGCTTACGCTCCTGCTCCAGACGCACAGTTTCCGCTTTGGCTGAGGAAGTTTAATAATAATAAATAAATAAATAATTAATCTTAAAATTATCAGCTCTACCCGCATCCAATTCCCGCTGCATCTTGGCCAGCAGCAGCTTGTCACTGGAGCTGCTCTGCAGATCAGCCACCAAATGCCGTAAATTGATGTGATTATCCGTGATCTCGTTGAGCAGCTTCTGTTGGGAATGTATCTGACCATTGGCCACCTGGAGCAGACCCTCGAGCTGTTTGTTTTCCCGCTGCAACTCCGACTGTTTACTGCGCCACGTGGCCAAATCCTGACGCTGTTGCTCAAACTCCGCCGCCGTCACATAATCCAGCTGATAGTTCTCCTGAATGATGCCATAATCCGCACAGATCTCTGGCAGCTTCAGCTCGCCCAGCAGCTGCTCCGTGACCTGGGCCAACTGGATGCTCAGCCTGGCATTTCGTTGCTCCAGCTGCTGACGTTCCTCCGCCGTGCAGGGATTCGTGCGCTGCAGCGTTTTCAACTGTTCCGACTTGGCAGAGAGCTCCGATTTGTGCTGCTCCAGTTGAATCTTAATGGCTGAGGTGTCCTCAATGTAACGCAGCTCCTGCCGCTTCAGCTCCGTCAGCAGCTGATCGTAATCCTCCCGCATGTAGCCATAGGAGCTGCCCTGCTCCTGCAGATGTCGTTCCAGGCTGATCGTCCTCTCGTGCAACTCGAGATTGTAGCGTATCAACTCATTGCCATCGGCGGACATGTGCAGACGCAGTTCCTCATAGTGGTTGCGTAGAATGGCCAACTCAGCCATCTCAGCTGTTCCTGGTCGGGGCTGCTCCACTTCCCCATCCTCGGTGATGATGGGCAGCTGCAGTGCCTCGGATGCCTCGTTCGGTGTCGTTGGTCGCGTGGCCGAGTCAATAGCAATGATCTCTGTGTGCTCCTCCGGCATCTCAGAGACATCCCGCATGCTGTGCACCGAGGACAACTCCCCCGTCTCCGAATCGCTGACATTTTGCTGCAACAGCTGACACAGCGCCTCCTCCCGCGCCCTCAGCTCCAGCAGCTGACCCTGCAGACGTTGCGGTGTTCCGGAGCCACAGGGCAGGGCATCTATGAGTCGACGCAGCAGCTCCGAGTCGATGGTAATGTGCTCCGAGGTAGCTAAAGGTGTATCAATGTTATCCATATATTTATTTTCTACTCTTTCCTAGTCTTACCATCGTATTCGCGAAGCTTCTCAAGAATCTCGTACATTCCCATGCGCAGCGTTTCATTCTCGGCCAGCACATCCTCATACTTCGTTTGCAGCTCCGAGCTGGCGGCGCCATCGCCCTGGCCACGTCTGGGCGAGCTCTCCAGCGGCGCACTTGAAGGCACCTCGCCCAACTCACTCGGCTGATGCAGCAACTCGGCCAGAGGCTGCGGCGCTGACAGTCCATTTTGAAATTCCAACAATTTACGTCTGTAAGCAAACATTTTAATTAGAATTATAGTAAAGAATAGCTTGGAACGCAATCAAAGAAAATACCACAAAAATGCTCACAATTTCCTCCTAATTATGAAACACAATTTCTCAAAAAAAAAATAAACAAAGTTGTTAAATGTATTTAATATAATTAATTCCTTTAGATACATTCTTAAAAAATTCCGATTGTGGAAAGCATTAGTGAATCACCTTAAATCCTATTTTTTTCCTTTTAAAAATAAAATTATTACATACATTTTAATTTTATTTAAGCAGGAGTATTATAAGATCGAATTCATTAAGAATTCTAAGAGCTTATGAATGCGTCTTATATTATTTATATTACATTTTTGTTAATTACGAGATTTTAGAAAAAAATGTTTGCAGTCACTATTAGAATTGTTTAGAGAAACTTTTGCATTAAAACATCTTTTTTCAAAAATGAACGATCAAAATTGAAAAGTTGATTTTTACAAAAATTCACAACTTTCCAAGTCATTTTCAATATTTTCATATTATGAGTTGATATAACTTTAGTTTTCTGTAAATATTTTTGATTAGGTTTGTATTTTAGTTTGTTGTAATTGAAGCTTTTGATGAAATTGGCTTTTTGTGCTGGTTGAAATAAGCTGTGAGCCACTGTATATGCCTTTATTAAGAAAACGAAGATTTCCAGATAAGTATTTTGTCTTACGATATTTTTACTTGCAACAAAAATTATATAAAGATTCAACATTAAATTCATCTAAAAGCATGAATTGATTGTTGTAATAATAATAAATATTGCTAATTTCAAAATACTAGAACAATTTTAATTTTATCGTACTCACCTCAACTCACTCTTGTCCAACTTGAGCTGCAGACGCAGCTCCTCGGAGGTGCGCAGCTTGAGCGTCAATCTCTCAATCTGTTTGTCCTTGTTGCGCTGCTTGGCGCGCACCTGCTTGGACAGGACAACGACGTCGTCGGGTATGTTGAGCCGACGACGCAGCACAGCATTCTCCTGGGCGACCTCGTGCATGGCATTCAGCTCCTGGGTATAAGTGCGCAGCTGTTTATCCCGCTCCGACAATTTCTGCTCGAGGCCGGCGCAACGACGCAGGGCAGGGACAAGGCCATCCTCTCCCCTTTTGTAGGACTCCAGGGCACTCAAGGCGTGCATCGCCTGCTTGGCCTTCAACACATTGTCCTGCTCGGTGTTATCGAGCATCTCGGCCAGCTGCTCGGAACGCGCACTTGCCACACGAAGACGTTCCTCGATTAGTTGGCAACAGGCACGCGGCTGCTGGGGATTCATGGAGCTCTCTTGCTGCACAGCCAGTTGGTTCATTACCTTCGTGGAGCTGACGATTTCAGCTGCCATGGACTTGAGCTTAATCTCGAGTGCTTCAATGCGCTTCTCACGCAACTCCAGCAGCTGCAAGGATAAAGAATTGTAGAGAAAAGAGAAAAAAGAAAACGAACTTACATGTCTCAGCCTACTTTGCTCTTCTTCCTGTTGACTTGGACTGCTGCTGGAGCTGGACAACATCAACTTGGGTCCACTTATTTGGTTGTGTTCCAACTGCTTTCGCAGCATTGCAAGCTCCTTGTCCTTTTGGTCCAGTGACTGTCGCCAGCCGAGAGCTTGAGCTTCATACTTCTCCAGAAACTGTCGCATCTCCTGTTCCTGCTTCTCGCGCTCATCCTCGAGGAAGTTAATGTTGCCCTCGAGCCGTGTGACCTCCAGGCTCTGCTGCTGCATTGTTTGCTGCAAGGACTTGCGCTCCTGTTCCACACTCGTAATGTCCTGTGAGATTTGCAGCAGCTTCGACTTGATCTGCTGCAGTTCCTGTTCGTTATGGGCTATAGTCTTGGACTGGACGATGTTCTGATTTTGAAGAGTCTGCAGGGGTAAAAAGGAGTAGGATTTGTAGGTCAAGTCACTTGTGTTTCATTAACTCACCTCCATCTCTCTTAGTAAACGCTTGATGTGCTTGTTTTTGGTGTCGATGTTGTGCAGCAGCTGCTCCTGTTTGTCCAGCTCGGACAAAGGATCCGAGGAGTCCTTGTCGCTGGCCTCCGCTTGCAGTGCTGCCTCCCTCAATTGCTGCTGCTGCTGATTGATCTCCTCACTCAGCTGAAATTGCCTTAAATTAAATTCATACAATTTAAATCCTTTCCTGGACTCACCTCCTTTGTCTTGTGCTTTAGGACATCACGTTCATCCTCCAGCTTTTGCACCATTCGCTTCAGTTTCTCGTTCTCATCCTGCAATCTCCGCTCTCCGCCAAGCTCCAGCTTCTGGGCCAATTGCCCCTTGTACTCCAGCACGGCCAGCGTTAACTCCAGCGTTTTGCGCAGCGATCTCTTGGGCAACTCCTCGAGAGTTTCGGCCAACTCGAGCAGCGTCTCGTAGAGCTCGTGCTTTTGCCGAGGGCTGAACTCGCGAAACCTTCGCACAGATACTGTATCCGGTATCTCCATGCTGGCTCATGCCTGAAATAACTAACTAACGTCTCGTTTATTCTTTTCTTATTTCGTTGACTTGCGTTCCTTTTGGCGGCTCGTTGCGTTCTGAGCGAATGAAAATTTTCGTTATGCTCGCTTTTCATATTTCTTATGTATTTTTTTTTGTTTGTTGCCATGACAGCTCGGTCAAAACAAACACGCTCTCGGCCTTATACTTGTACTTGTGCTCAGTTCCTAGTTCTCAGTCGATTGCCGCAGTTTGCTGCAACTTCGGGGGTGCACAGGACTCGGACTCACTGACTCACGTGGCAGCAACGGAAACGGGGGTGACCGGCGACTGGTAATGACCTGCCTATGCCTTTGGTCTTCCTTTTTAGGCTTTTGTTTTTGTTGGCAGTTTGTTTTGCTACCAACTTCGGTCTTTTGACAGGATAATTGCTCCCCACACACACATACAGAATGTCCTGGCGTTGGGGCTGAGGATAAACAATTGCAGGTAACCAGGAAAGTGTTAATTGGCAAAGTGTCCGTGTCAAGGCAAATGCGCGAATTGAAAACCCATTCAAATTTTGTTGTTAGATTTCCTGATCACCTCCAGCTCCTTATGCTCCTGCTGCTCCTCCTTGACAGCTCGTTGAGTTGGCGTAACAATCGTTGTACAGTTGTCAGATTTACAAATGTCCAAATAATTGAAACTAATGGCAAACGACTTCGGTTACCCCACAATTTGTGGATTCGCCCTCTGTGAACCGTTGCAGTTGGGCCGCAAAGGCCCGAAAATTGAAATAATATTTCAATTGGCCAATTAGGACAACAGTTTAGAGCTTTATTAACAGCATGAAAGCAACAGAAACTTTCTCAAATGAAACAAGAATTAAATGCAAATAAAAACAACTATCTTTTCATTTTCAAAGTTAGTAAATATTCAATACTTTTAATTTTACAAGTTTATAATATACTCGTAATCTGAAATTGTTAAGATATATTTTCGGAACAATCCATATAATTTTTAGGCACACAAATCGGGTAATTCCGCCTTGTGTGCCTTGGCATCCATTTGCAAGAGCATAAACTCATAGTAAACTAGCGTGGACATCATCTAAAATGTATATAAATAAACATATTGTTTATATTCTATATTTGGGATAACTTACACCAAAGAAACTCTTTCGCGTCAGAAAAAAAAGTCGAAATCCAGAGAGTGCTATGTACTGACTGGTCAACTGATGTGTGAAACGTTGCACCTCCTCTGTCCAATTCTCGCTGGGCACCATGTAGACAACCTCAAGGGGCAACAACGAGAATTCGTGTATTCGCGATGCACAGAGAAAGACGGCACAGGTGCGACCCAATAAGTATAACAAGCCAAACCAGTAATAGGCATAATTTATAGGGTAACGAAGTTTTCTAAAGAAAAGAGTTTATTAGAGAAGTTGTAGAGAAGTTCAGTGGAAAACTTACGTGAAAATAGTTAATAATCTATTGCAAATGAAGTAAATATTGTTTAGGCAGGAGAGCAAGACAATACCCGACATATTGGCGTCAACTAATTGCATTAACTCACAAAGAAGTATGTGATGTTTGCGCAATTCAAGCCACAAGGCATCAGGTACTTCCTGAAAGAAGCAAAAGATTACAGGGTATACATAATAACAGATCACATGGATCTTACGCGATTTGTTAGTTTCATCACTCGCTGAGCAAACTGCTTAAAGCGTTGAGACAATCCTATGCTGATAAGAATGATAAAAGTATCTATAAAGCTCCAAATAAAGTTAAAGGTCCAGTTTAAGAACTATAAAGAAATTTAAAAAAAATGTATACACATCTAAAAAATAAATAAAATGTAATACTTACAAAGGCATAGAACTGAAAGACGGGATTGTAGGGTAAAATTTCGAAAATATCTGCAAATTCCCGCTTCATATAACCGCTAAAATCAATCTCCGTAACATTCGTCGAACAGTGAATATTTTGCATGCGATAATTGTAATAACTGGACGCATAATACAAACAATGATCAACTAAACAAATATAAGAAAACTTTATAGATTATATTATTAAATTTTAAAGCTTAACTCACTCAATGTCAGACAACCGAGTAAACAACCCGTGATCAACAGTTTACGGCGTAGACTTCGTTTAGTCGGTGCATAAGGTGGGAACAACATGATAATATCAATTTCATTCCAGGGTAGAATGAGGCGATGCCAGTTACGTGCAAAGCATATGAATTTTAGGCAGATTATCAAGCCGCTCATGAAGAAAACTAGACTGACTGGGAAACCACGAATTAAACACAATTTATCTTATATCAAACTTATATAATACCCATGTTCCTGCTATTGATGCCGCCTTGATAGATCTTAACTGCTATACGCGTAGTTTTCACGCTACCCAGCAGCAAAAAGAACACTGATAAACACATGCCCGAGGAACGTAGTCGAAATTTGACATTCTGAGGATTAGGACTCAACACATTTGCCAGTGGCAGCATGCCAAAGATCTGCGCCAGGCAGAGATCTAAGAGAGTAGATGAGTTAAATTTGAGTTTACTGGAGTATCCAATTTATCTACAAGGTCTTATGGCACGATGGAACGTGTCCAGCTGCTCCAGATCCTTGGCATTGCTCGTGCAGCGCAGTTTGTGTGCGGCCAAAGTGCGTTGTTGCCGCCGCTTAAGTCGCAGTTGCCGCAAAACTTTTAAATTTGGTTGAAAGTAAAGTTCCCTTGCAGCTTGCCGCATTTTGACTGAGCTCGACATGCCACATCGTGTCTGTGGCAGGCATGAATTTCCTGCTGCCCACTCATAATTATTGTTTACAACACGCGCATGATAACTGCTTTCCCAACTGTAATTTCCTTTGGCAGTGTGACCAGCAATTCCAACACACTTTCAACTTTTCACAGACGCAGGCGCTACTGGTCAGTGTGAAAATGGCCAGCGACAGGGAAGGACATACGGGCTGGAAACTGCGGCACATTTTCCACCGCAAAGTTAAACAGCAGGAGGAGAATATTTCCACCAAGCCCACAGATGACACAGACTTTGATTTCAATATTGTGAGCAATGAGAAGCCGACGGATTATGCGCAGATAGAGACATTTCATAGGGCTGTATATCCCGGTGAGTGTAATTGATACTGTATACTACAAAATTAAAAAATATTAAATTTTAATAAATTAATTAAAATTAAATAAAAATTTAATTTTTACAGTCATGTTGTTGGCTCAGTGCTTTGCTATAATGCCTTTAACCAACGTTTGGCAGTCAAATCCACGTCGTACGCGCTTTCGCTTTAAATCTATTCAGATGATTTTCACGCTTGTTTTCATGGTGGCCAGTTCCATGATAACCTTGGCAATGTTAAAACATTTGCTAAAAATTGGAGTAACAGCCAAGAATTTTGGTAGGTTAGATTCGATTTTAATTTATTGAACATTGTTTTAATATTAAAAATAATAATATTACTTGTTAAATATTAATTACATTTTTAATGCCCTTTCCTTGCAGTGGGACTAGTGTTCTTTACCTTTTCGAATTGCGCTTGTATTTTGTTTATCAGTCTGGCTCGACGTTGGCCACCATTGATACGCTACTGGACACGTATGGAGCTAATCTTTACAAAGCCACCCTATGAGGTACTTCAAAATAATTTGGCTAATCGTGTGCGTCTGCCTGCGCTTATTATTGTGGCCTTGTCTGTTGGTAAGTGTATGAAAGGATAATCATTTTCTGATATGAACTGATTTCATAATCTCTTCAGGTGAGCATGCTTTGTATCAGAGCTCTGCCATTGTTAGCTTCGAAAGACGTGAAAAATACTGCGCCAAGGCAAATCATACAAGTGCGGACATATCCTTCGACAATTACATACTGATAAACTACGATTATGTGTTCGAAGTGATGCCTCAAAATCGCATTATAGCTGTCTGTATACTGGTATGTGAATAATATAGAAAATTTAATCGATTTAAAAAGGAAAATGCGTACGTCTCACATACAAATGTTATTAATCTGTTCCGAGCTCCTGTTTAGTGCGAAATTTTGAAGTAGATTGAAAAGTATGGAAAATATTGCCTTTTAATTTTAAAAGTCAGAAGAGTATTATATTGAACTTATAAAATCCCTCTTTTTTTTAACTTCTTTATAGTTGAAAGCGGAATTCAGAACGGAATAACATTACAATCGAGCTTCCTTATAGCGATTCTTTACATTGAAGTTTCGATTAAATGTTATTTCAGCATAGTAAATTTGTACAGTAATTAAATATATAATTTTTTCTTCCTTTCAGTTGATAAATGGCACCTGCACTTTCATATGGAACTACATGGATCTATTTATCATGATAGTGAGCAAGGGCTTAGCCTATCGCTTCGAACAGATTTCTGTGCGTATACGCAAACTGGAACATGAAAATAATGTTGCGGAATCGACATTTATCGAGATCCGCGAGCATTACGTGCGCATGTGTGAGCTGTTGGAACGTGTCGATAATGCATTGTCCAGTATTATTTTATTGTCCTGTGTGAATAATTTGTACTTTATATGCTGTCAGCTGCTTAACATATTCAAGTGAGTTATCGACAAGTTATCGATAAATTATCGAGTATATACTATCGTTATCGATAAATTATCGATAGGCCTTACTGACTTTAATTTAACTTCTCTTCTAGTAAGCTGCGCTGGCCTATTAATTATGTATATTTCTGGTACTCCACATTGTATCTTGTGGGACGCACAGCGTGTGTTTTCCTCACGGCCGCTACGATTAATGATGAATCGAAGAGTGCGCTGGGAGTGCTGCGTCGTGTGTCCAACAGGAACTGGTGCATCGAGGTGGAGCGTCTGATATTTCAAATGTCCACACAAACTGTGGCCTTGTCCGGCAAGAAATTCTACTTTCTCACCCGTCGCCTGCTCTTTGGTGTGCGTATAGTTAATCTTTATGAAAGGTAGTTATCGATTGTGTTGAATTGCCCTTTAAATTTCCATTTAGATGGCCGGCACAATAGTCACTTATGAGCTGGTGTTGCTGCAATTCGATGAACCCAATCGCCGCAAAGGATTGCTGCCCTTGTGTGCTTGAATAAATTGGCAACAATTCATTGGCAATTGCCATTCGTCATGGCAAGCCGACAGGTGCCGCAATTAGCTTTAAATTTTTGTAAATACTTGCTGCTAAAATGTAAAAAACAAACACGCCCCTCATCAATTGGCAACACGTACATGTTTTACTAAAAAAACGGACAGTTGGATTTTAGCCATGCCACAGGGCGAAACATTTTATCGCGCTGCCTCACAAGGTAAGAGCAGGAATATTAGAGATTTAAGTTACTCTAAAAAATATAGCATACTTATTGGCATAAAAGAAATAAATATGTAAGCCGAAAGGTATTTTAAATAATAATCAGATCAGAATAAATAAGGCTGTCTTTAATTTGAATACTTAACTTTTTTTTTTTCTAGTGCTTTTCATATCACAAATCTATGGCCTTTTGCCTGTCAGCAATATCAGATCTCCAGATGTTAGAAATATCAAGTTTCGCTGGCTGAGTCCACGCGCAATCTATTCCGCTATAATCTTGATAATAGATGTCTGCGAATTTGGTACTGTCATCAATTTCATAACAGTTGTGGGCATTAATTTTCACACATCCAGCGCATTGGCACTTTATGTGGTTTGTCTGCTGGAGCATGTGTTCTTCTGGAGATTGGCCATTAACTGGCGGACCATAATGAAACAGTGGTGTCATGTGGAACAGCTTTTTCTGAGCATACCCTATCGCTTCTATGACGAGTATAATATGAAACGTAGAATTAATATTGTGATTGGTTTGATTATGTCATCTGCACTGGGTGAGTTTGCTTAGATATTTATTATATTTTAGATTTTTTAGTTATATTTAATTTGCAGTGGAACATTGTTTGCTGTTGTCCAATTCATTTCATTTGAGCAATTTGGAGCGCACACAGTGCAAAATCAATTCTAGCTTCCTCGAGAGCATCTACAAGTGGGAACGGCCTCATCTTTATCATGTGTTGCCCTACAACATCTGGATGATGCCTTTCCTTGAGGTGCTAGCTGTTGCCAATTAAAGTATTTTTATTTTTAATCATATTCTATTTTGGCAGTTCATCAATGAGACCATTGCATATCCACGATCCTTTACCGATTGTTTTCTCATGATCATTGGCATCGGCCTCGCAGCGCGTTTCCATCAGCTGCATCGACGGATTGCCGCGTTGCATAAAAAAGTAATGCCAGCCATTTTCTGGACAGAGGTGCGTCAACATTATTTGGCTCTAAAGCGTCTTGTGCGATTGCTGGATGGCGCCATTGCTCCACTCGTACTCCTCGCCTTTGGCAACAACATGTCCTTCATTTGCTTTCAGCTCTTCAACAGTTTCAAGTGGGTTGAACTTTGAAATTCGTTAAATTATAATTTATTTCTATTTGATTACAGAAATATTGGCGTGGATGCCATTGTCATGATAGCTTTTTGGTACTCTTTAATATTTGCCGTCATTCGTACTACTTTGACTATTTTTGTCACAGCTTCCATTAATGATTATGAGCTTAAGATAATTACAGCTCTGCGTGATGTGCCCTCCAAGGCATGGACCACAGAGGTAACTAGAGATCTCATCTAGAATCGTTTAATTCTTTTTAATTGTTTAACTGTTCACAGGTGCAACGCTTCAGCGAGCAGTTGGGCAACGATATGACTGCACTTTCTGGCAATGGCTTTTTCTATCTCACTCGTCAACTAGTGCTGGCTGTGAGTGTATTACTTAAAAATAACATGAGATTATATAGTTATTCCCTCTTGCAGATGGGCACCACAATAATCACATACGAACTGATGATATCCGATGTCATTAATCAGGCAACCATCAGGCAAAGGACCGTCTATTGTTAAGCACTCTCAGCACTCTTAAGCATTTCCAACTGTCATGACACGTTGTTAACAATTCTGTTCTGTTCAGATCTAAACTGCAAATGCATTAATAAATGTTGCCTCATTCGCCCCGTTGCACACGCTCCCCTGATTACTATCATTGTGGCTTAAATGAGTTTTTATTCGCATGCACATTGCGATTGGCCATTTGGCCAGCAAGCATTCAACAATGCAGCGGCAAACGCAGAGCAAGAAAAATACACTCCAACATGCCATTGGGCCCTGTAAGTGTTTGCAATTAATTAATTAAATTCATAATTACTACTGCAAATTCTCTATAATTTAACTTTTTGACTTCCCCTATAGTTTTGATTTTGGCCCAGTTTCTTGGCGTGCTGCCCGTTTCTGGTGTTTGGCCTAATTCTCCTGTGGAGAAAGTTCGCTTTCGCTGGCTTTCACCCTCGTTCTTTGTCAGCTGCATCATCTTGGGCTTTGCCATCATGGACTGTGGGCTATCCTCGAAAATTGTCTTCGAGCATGGACTGAAGATATATACCATAGGTAAGATTAATTTAAATGACAGCATCGGTTTACAAATTAGAACTTTCTGAAATTATCAGTGACCAGAAATTACAGTCTTTAAATTCGAATGCACAAATAATATTTATGTTTTCTGTTTAATTAATTTAACTTTTCAAATTTAAAATTTTAATAAATATTTAAGATATTAAAATATTTGAAAAAATTATAAATTTTTGAATTTTTAATGTATATTTCATGGCAATAAACAATTCTTAGAATATTTAAATTTAAAAGCACGAAAAAAAACTGTTTAATTTTTGTTTTTTAAATTTAAAAAGAAAAATTTCCCCTACTACAATTTTTATTTCTTACATTTTATGGTAAAAAATTCTTAAATTTTGTTTTAAAATAATAAAGATTGTAGATCGCACAAATTCTCAGCATTTTCATTAATGGTTGTCTTTTATTGTCAGGCTCCCTCAGCTTTAGCGTCATTTGCATCGCCGGCTTTAGCGTCTTTCTGTCCCTCTCCTTTCGTTGGCCAAATCTCATCCGGCAGACAGCACGCTGTGAATTGGTTTTCCTGCAACCTGGCTATGATTGCAGTTACGGGCGGCAATTTGGACGTCGTGTGCGTCTCTGGGGCGTGGGTCTCTTGGTGGCTGCACTCTGTGAGCACTCGACGTATGTGGGCAGTGCCATCTACAGCAACTATCAGCAGATACGCGAGTGCAAGTTGGACGTGGACTTCTGGCTGAATTACTTTCAGCGTGAGAGGCAGGAGCTCTTCTCCGTGTTCCATTTCAACTTGGTGCAAGCACTATTCATCGAATGGACCACATTGGCCATGACTTTTGTGTGGAACTTTGTGGATATCTTTTTGATATTGATCAGTCGAAGTCTGCAGCTGCGTGTTCAGCAGATGCATTGGCGCATTAGGCAGCATACTGGACAGCGTATGTCCAATGAGTTTTGGGAGCAGTTGAGATATGATCTCTTGGATCTCAGTGATCTGCTTAAATTATATGATAAGGAACTGTCTGGATTGGTCATCTTGGCCTGTGCCCACAACATGTACTTTGTGTGTGTGCAAGTCTATCACAGCTTTAAGTAAGATCTAAAATACTTTCAGATTGTATCAATTAATTGAATTACTCTGTCTCTTTTATTAGGGCCAGGGGCAGCTATATGGATGAGTTGTACTTCTGGTTCTGCCTGTTTTATGTCATCACACGCATTTGCAACATGATGTTTGCCGCCTCAGCCATACCCCAAGAGGCTAAGGAAATTTCCAACACACTCTTTGAAATTCCCACGGAATATTGGTGTCTGGAACTAAAACGCATCCATGAGATTATGTTAACCAATTCCTTTGCGCTCAGCGGAAAGGGTTATTTCCTTTTGACCCGCCGACTCATATTTGCAGTGAGTCTGGAATTGATTTAAAAAGATTTATTTTAATATTGATACATCTTCTAGATGGCAGCCACCTTGATGGCCTACGAGCTGGTGTTAATCAATCAAATGAACGGCTCCGAGGTGCAGGTGAGCATCTGTAGTCGTGGTGCCGGCTCTTCAAAGAGTATTTTCTATTCATAGTCGCATGTGCTTAGACCTACTGCATATTTTATGAGCCACAATTTGCACACAGATTGTAAACAGATAAGAGAAAAAACAGATATTCAATTGGCATGTCCCCAGGTCTTGACATTAAAGAGAAACTCCCACCCGTATTTTTTGTATGGCTTTGACTCTGCACCACGCAAATAAATTGGCAACAGTTTGGCTTAGAACATGGCCAGGACTATAGGTGGAGCGACCAAGCGGCGCAAGAGTGTGGCACTCATAAATTTCTGGCGTGTGGCACGTGTCGACTGCGAGTAAGTGCAACAAATGCCAAAAATAAAAATCGCTGAAGGAATACTACTAAGGTATTTACAATTTAAGCATGAACATACATAAACGCAGGACGAGTCGCAAGCAAAAAAGGCGCGTACGCTGGCCAAAAAGTAAGTCAGGAAATTATTTAATTTAAAAGTTAAATCATAGTAAATTAAATTTTTTTTTGAATTTGTATTGTGAATAAAATTGTTTTTTTAAACGTCTGCTATAAATAAAAATCTTCAGTTAAATAAAAAAAACTAACAAAAAACGATGCAGAACTTTACGAAATCAAAATCAGAAATTCAACTAACTTTTTTTAAGTTGTGAAAAAAATTCGTGTTAAATTAAATTTAAAATATATATAAAAAATTTATTTTTATTAAAATAAAAAGTACTTTTCAAGAAATATGATGTTACTTATGTTTATTGCTTACAATAAATAATTTAGTTAATGCCATTCTGGAACGCGCTGATAGGGAGGCTTATGTGCACAACGGTTCCTTTCAGGAAGCCATTAGGCCAGGTGAGAATAACTTCTTCTCAAGAATAATCCTAAACACTCTTTATCCCTCCCTCGATAGTCCTGATTATTGCTCAGATATTTGCACTGATGCCCGTGCGTGGCATAAGCTCCAAATACGCCGACGATCTCAATTTTAGGTGGTTGAGTTTTCGCTCCTGCTATGCGCTGATTGTTAGCATTCTGTTTCTGATAACCTCTGGCTATATGGCAGCCTTTGTGATGCAAGTGAACTTTGACTTTGATTCGATTGAGACGCTTGTCTTCTATGGCTCAATCTTTGCCATTTCGGCGGCCTTCATTCAGCTGGCGACCAAGTGGCCCGCAGTTGTCCTGGAGTGGCAAAGGGTGGAGTCTCAGCTGCCGGCACTGCGTACGGAGAAGGAACGCGGCGCGTTGGCCTATCACATCCGCATGATTATAATGATTGCCATGGGATGTTCACTTGGTGGGTAATGCAAATATGTCGTATACCTTTTATTTTATTCTTCCTATCTTTTGCAGTGGAACATTTGCTGAGCATGTTGTCAAGCATTTACTATGTCAATGCCTGTCCTGTGCTGCCAAATAAACCCATCGATAGCTACTTGCTGATCAACTTTAGCATGTTCTATCATTTTGTGGAGTACACCACAGCGTTGGGCATCCTTGGCAAGGTAATAAATGTGTTGGCCACATTTGCCTGGAGCTTCAATGACATCTTCGTAATGGCCGTGAGTGTTTCTTTAGCATCACGCTTCCGTCAACTCAACGACTATATGCTCAGTGAGGCCAGATTGGTAAGCGTGTAATCCTTTCAAGAATTTCTGGTTTTCCCAACTGTCTTTTTCCATTTGCAGCCCACCAGCGTTGACTACTGGATTCAATGTCGCATCAATTTTCGCAATCTCTGCAAGCTTTGCAATGTGGTTGATGACGCCATCTCGATTATAACTCTGCTCTGCTTCAGCAACAATCTCTACTTTATTTGCGGCAAGATTCTAAAGAGCTTGCAGTAAGTTATTTTTGCTCTCTGATAACATTTAATATTTCTAAAGTTTTACATTTCTTTAAAGGAAAAAACCTTCTGCTTCGCATACTGCCTATTTTTGGTTCTCCTTGGGTTATTTGCTTATACGCACTTTGATACTCTCACTTTATAGCGCCAGCATAAATGATGAGTCCAAGCGACCTTTGCTCATATTTCAGCACGTGCCCAGACAGTACTGGACCTCTGAGGTAAGTTAGAAGCAGAGAAATTGGATCAGAAATAGTCGAATTTATTTTTAGTGCACATTTAAACTCTCTCTAACTTATTAAAATTTATTTCAATTAGAAAAAAAAAATGGTTCTACAAAAATTAATAAGATGAATTTTTCTGTTCTTATTTTTTTTTTAAATTAAATTAATTTTTTTTATTTATTTTTTATCAGCTCAAGCGCTTTTCCGAGGAGGTGCACATGGATCAGGTGGCTTTAACGGGCATGAAATTCTTTCGACTAACGAGAGGCGTTGTCATATCGGTATTAACTGATTTATCCAAAAATATATCCATCTATATCTATTTATAATTTCCCTCTTCTTAGGTGGCTGGCACAATTGTCACTTATGAACTGATTTTGCTGCAGTTCAACAAGGCGGACAAAGTGAATGATTGCTATGAGCACTGAGCACGGAATGGGAGTAGAAACATGGACAACTGAGTTATCGTTTTATTTGCAATGACCAACAATTTGTAGTGTTATTTTTAAATGTCACATTGTCGCTTTAATTATAGATAAGTGCAAAACAACAGGTGTCTTTTAATGGGCAGGACATGCAGCGACAAATTGACATTTGTTATGCCAGTTTTTCGCCTTCACAGTTGGCATTCGACTGTGCAAGGACAATGAGGCTTCTGCCCAAGTTCGGATATAAGTTTCGACGCTGGAAGAAGTTGAAGAAGTCTTCGCTATTGCGCAAGCTGGATGTGCTGCATGCGAGGTAGGAAAGCATGGCTGAATTCCGTATGTATACGAGAATAATCCATCGAAATATAATTTAGTCCTCAAAAGCGTGAGATTCTGGAAACCTCAGAGCAAACGGCATGTGACGAAAGTATTTGCACAAGTACGTAACTATATTATAGTGACTATTTTATGGATACTTAAACTTGTGCCCATTTAAGTAGGATTTCGTCTCAGGAGTCGCCAGCAGTTCCTCTACAATGGCACTTTCCATGAGGCTGTGGGCAAGGTTCTGCTTACGGCCCAATTATTTGCCATGATGCCCGTCAGAGGCGTTACGGCCCAACATCCCAGCAGTCTTAACTTCTCCTGGCTACATGTCCGCACCTGCTGCTGCCTGTTGTTCATTGCCTCCACAGTGATTGATCTGACTCTGACCATATACAAGGTGTTGGATGGCGACATTAGCTTCAATAATATCAAGCCCATCATCTTTAGGGGCTGCATTCTGCTGGTCTGTGTCACAGCTCTCAATTTGGCACGCAAGTGGCCCGAACTGATGATGCACTGGCACGAGATCGAACAGGATTTGCCCCAATATCAGACACAGAGGGACAAGTGGCGCATGGCACACACCATTCACATGGTCATGTTTGTGGGCATGATGTTGTCATTATGTAAGTTGATGATTTACAAATCTAGTATATTCAATTTTTAATGATCTGATGGGGTTATTATTATTAATTTCAAATTATATTCCTAATTTTCATTTTTAATTTAATTGATTTGATAAATAAATTAATAAACTCTCACTTAGCGGAACACCTGCTCAGCATGATTTCGGCCATAAATTATTCAAGATATTGTAATGCTACGGCTGATCCCATCAAGAATTTCTTTCTGCTGACCAACGATGAGATCTTCTATGTCATGGACTATTCTCCGGTTCTGGCAGCGTGGGGCAAGTTGCAGAATGTTTATTCCACCTTCATATGGAACTATATGGATGTGTTTGTAATGATCGTCAGCATTGGCTTGGCCTCCAAGTTTCGTCAGCTCAATGATAATCTACTCAAGTTTAAAGGACTGGTGAGTATGCAGAAATACTCTCTATAAGGATTATCTAATGTCTCTTTTAGCACATGCCTCCCTCTTTCTGGTCGGAAAGACGCATTCAGTATCGGAATATTTGCACCTTGTGTGCCAGAATGGATAATGCCATTTCCCTTATAACCATGGTGTCCTTTTCCAATAATCTTTACTTTATCTGTGTCCAGCTGCTGCGCAGTCTCAAGTCAGTAACTGTGGTTAATTTTAGGGATTCTCGCTCAATCAGTTTTTTTAATTGCAGTGAAATGCCTTCGGTGGCTCATGCGGTTTACTTTTACTTTTCGCTCATATTCCTGATTGGACGCACTCTGGCCGTATCCTTGTATGCGGCCAGTGTCCATGATGAATCGCGTTATTCGCTGCGATATCTGCGCTGTGTGCCCAAAGATTCCTGGTGTCCGGAGGCAAAGCGTTTTGCCGAGGAAATCACCAGCGATTTGGTGGCACTCAGTGGCATGAAGTTCTTTCATTTAACCAGGAAATTAGTGCTGAGTGTGAGTATTATTTATATTAATAATAACTATTATCAATTGTTATTCTGCTTATCCTTGCAGGTAGCTGGCACCATAGTCACCTATGAATTGGTATTAATACAGTTTCATGAGGACCAGAATCTGTGGGATTGTGATCAGAGCGGCTATTCGTAATCGTTTCAATTTTATTTGCATTTGTTTTTTATTATCATTGAAGCAATAAGGAAACCAACAAAAGATCGCTCCTTAATATCAATCGGTTACATGCTTAACTTTACGAGTACAACTACATTTCATATGTTCATGTAAGGGTATGTGTGTGAGATTGTAGATTTAAATATCAAATTGTTTTCATGTTGTTAATATAATGGTCACTAGTTCGCTTACAGACTAAACAGCTACTTGTTGGGGAGGCAAGGGGAACTGGTATGGGGTCTCCATCTTCAAAGTGGTCGGTGTTGTGATGTCTTTTGATTGATAAAGATGCAATAGCGTCACAAACACGCACACAAAATTCAGCTAAACATTTTCAATTATCGTAAATCTGACTTAATTTTAAATTCAGTTAAGTTGCTTTAGGTTTTCGTTTCTTTTCAACAAAGAAGGTAACACGTTCATACGGAAGTCTGGTGGTTTCTTGTTGCTTTACGTTCTTTGTCTATATATATATGTATATATGAAATTATAAAACCAGGCTAGAAAATTATTGTAGAGATTATGCGATTATGGGATTATATGTTTATGTCTATGGAACTGAAGCGGAAGCTACATGATCATGATTGCTTATAACTATGCGTTATTGTTGCTTGCTACAACTACTACATGTGTATGTGAGTGTATATACTAATACATATGTGTTGAAGTGTTTTACTGCTATCAGTAAAAAGCTACTTAAAACTTGTTCGATGTTCGCTGAACGCCATCTCTTTACATTCCATAACACATAGCGGATAAAAGTGAAAGATGAGTTATTTGTGTAGACAATAAGGCAAAAATAAATTATCACAAAGATTGAGATCTTAAATTAAAGCATAGCGAGACTCTAAATAAATACAAGCAACTGAGAGCATTATAAATTATGAATATTAAAAGTAGACCTAAACGAGGAATGCTGAAACACAAATGCGAGAGTGTATGAATGTTGCGTTGAATTGAAATTGAAACAAGCCTGAGCAGCTGAGATAATGGATATGCCAATGTGTGAGCTCAATGTCGCTTGGCATCATATTGCTTAACCTTCTCCGGTATGGCTGCCTTCTCCACAACCACATGCAGTCCCAGTTCATCCAGAGATTTTACATAAATCAGTTTGCGCCAGAATTTTGTGCTGTCAATGAATAAATCAAAATATTAGTGTTGTGTAAATAGTATAGTTTAAATGGTGTGCTTACCTGACAAAAGGGCGCGCCATCCACACCAAGGACTTTATCCAGAATGTTGGATGCACCAAATACATGTGCTTCAGACTCTTGCGCAAGCGACGATCCAACAGTTGATAGCAACTAAAGAAAAGTAAACATTTAGTTGGGTTTCATTTAGAGCTTAAAGTATTTGCAGCTCTCACCGCTTGAGCCAAGGAAAGGGTGGTACATTACGCCTGTTGGAGCCGCCATGCAGATAAATGAGCACATAGTCATCGGTGACCAACTGTTCTAGCGTCTTAACCACATATAGAAACAGATTGTCCATGACGTAGCTGTAGTCGGCACGAGATCTGTCTGGCAAGTGGCAGGCACAGAATATGACAATGGCATTCTGTCCGCCCGCCTTCAGATAACCGCCATGGGAGAGCACACGCTTGTAGGGCTCAATGACGCGCATGTCAATCTCGCGCGTTTTTCCATCCGGCAGCGTAATCTTTTGCCAATTGCGAGAGTCCCGTCGCTCCTCGTCGGCCGTATACTGTGGGAGCTCTGAGGTTGCGGTTGTCCCTGCTGCTGCTCCAGTTGCATGTGGCGTGGGCGTTGTGGTCATGCCAAATTCATCCAAGTCGTCGTCGTTGTCAGGCAGCAGCTCGGGTCCCTCACAATCGTCATCATCATCATCGTCCTCGCCATCCAGGCCATCGATCAGCGAACTGGATGGACTCAACGAGGCCAAATTGTGCTCGATGTCTTCGTCATCGTCAAAGCTGTGATTCGATATGGAATCCAAGCTAGAGATGTCCTCGCCAACAGCACCAGTTGATCGCTTTGCTTTGCGCGCTGCTGTTTTGTTGTTTGCGTTGGGCAGCAATGAAACTGACTGAAAATTCGACTCCACAGCAGCCAAATATTGTGAGACATCCGCGTCCGACTCGCTGCTGATCAGATCTGGGCTATTGGCCCGCAGCAGACTCACCTTGGCATCCTGCGGCTTCGCGCGCATATTGTTTTGTTGGTTCAGCGTATTGCGCACCGCTTCAGTTGTCGTTTGCTCCGTGCGCGGCACAACGTCCGGGAAATTGTTGCACTTGCCCTGAAACGGCTCCGAATCGGAGTCTGTGTTTGTGGGCGACATCAACGGATGGCTGTTGGCCAGCGTTAGTTGTCGTTGTGGCATTGCCTCAACCGGCAGAAGCAGCTCCGGCCGTATTATTCGGTTATCCAGCGTAGCCGCCGAATTCAAGTTTTCGTTATTCTCCCGCTCATCCTCGTTCTCAATTTGATGTTGCGAGGTGGCCTTTACTTTGATTGGCATCGTGGCACTCGCGGCCCGCTCGTCGGCCAGCGGAGAAGCGCCCGTGGAGTCCGAAGGCGTCTCGGAGATGTCCATTTTGCTCTCGGACTGCGACGATTCAGATTCCGCGTACTGAGAACTGAAAGCGCAATCGATTAGTCATCACATTCGGATCTCTAACTGGGTCGCACACCTACCTCATTGTTGTAAAGCGTTTGGCAAAGCTTTTGCGAGTTGTTAGCAATACTGAAGTGCCTTTATGCACTTATTTACGACGCGCATTCTTAAGAATAGACATCACATTATTATCTTATTATCAAGTTTCATTTGAGTTGTGTCGTTTCGTTCTGAAAAAGTTCAAATGAACGGGTCATTTAGATGAACGAATGAGCTTATTCAGTCAATCATGAACTAAATCGTTCATTTCGCAGTTGGTCAGTTGTTTCTTTAAAAAAATTTTAAATTTCTTAGAGAAATACAATTAGAATTATATAAATACATGAAGTTCGGCGATTGGATTCAATTTCTTCTTTATTTACATGTAACAATTATTGTTACGAGATGTGCGACAAATGCCAAATAGCTAAAATTTCAGTTAGCGTTTCTCGGATGCCGTTCGTCACGCAGGTGACGAACTGAGCATTTGACAAATGCTTAAATGTTTATCCACTGTCCAAATTGTGCGTAGAAAAGTGTTGGTCCGACTGTGTATTTTTTTTTCTCTCCCCGATGTTAGTTGAAGTTTTTGTTCTGAAAAAAGATATAGATAGTTAGATTTAGTATTTATATTTATTTATTTTTGTTTTTGTAGTATTTGGTAGTTAGTTAACTATCGTATGTACTTGTTCGGTAGTGTAAGTTCTACTGGGTATTGTTTACGTTTTGTATTAGTTGAATTTGGTTAGTGTCAGGATTTGTTAGGATTATTTTTGTTATTTATTATTATTTATTATAGAATAGGACTGTTGATTAGGAATGATGGATACGGTGATCACGTCGTCCATAAATGCCGCAATTGCGCAGGCCAACGAAACATTCAGGCACGCTTTGCGTTCGGGAATTAGCGATGCTCTTCAGGAGCAAACGAGGGCATATTTCCTGGAGATGATGCAACTCATCAACGAGTTGATCAAACAGGCGAAGCATAGCGCGGAGCTCGAAAGAGTCGTGGTGACGCCTCCAGAGTTGCTAGTATCGATTCAGGAGAGCGAGGAACAGAATCAGCCGGATGCGGATTGCTTGTCCAGTAGGCGAAGGCTGGTCACTGATCCACCTGCTAAGCACCTTGTCGGTAGACGTGATCTGCACCTACAAGAGCGCCGAGAGCGGGAAGTGTGGAAAAGGCAGCCAGATGAGTGGTCCGCTGGAGTGCGTGACTGGACTTTTTGTTGGAATCCTGGCTAGCTCAATTGGTAGAGCAGGGTCTCATCGTGGGTGTGGCCTACGTTGGGCGCTGCGTTAGGTGCCGGCTGGTCACAAACGATCTTGGGGGGGGGGGGGTATTGTTATGTACAAGTTTTTTATCGTTTGTGCCAGCCTGATTTTTTTGTATTTTTTGTGTATTTATGTTATAGGCTAATTACACTGAGCACATCTACGGGGAACGCATGGGAATGATGGTAGATGTGAAACACCGATTCACATAGCCAACATCTAACATCTAACATCAATTTGTCACTTCACGTCAAAATTTTGTAAACAAATATGGAAAATTTTGCTCTTCATATAAAATGAGTTTTGATAAGAAATTGCCTAGGATTGGTGGCATTCGACACAACCAACGAAATGGTCAAGATTGAGCAAAATGCAGACGATGGCGAAGAGGTCGACTTGTCGCTGACTGCCAATTTAAATAACATACACCAACTGTAAATCTTCGAATAAAAAAAATGAATTTAAAATTAAGCAAATATAGATATTTTTAAGTTGTTTATTTATTTAAGGTGAGTTGGGGGTCATTTTTACAAGTAAAGCCCATAATGCTCCTCGCGAAATTTGCGCTGCTCTTTCTTTACGTGCAGCCTCATCCAAACTATTTTAAGCTGCTCGGCTTGGCGCGCTTTGCTACAGGTGCTGCTCTGGTTTCGTGTTGGCTGGTGTTGGTACTGGTACTCCACGCAGGCACCTCTAGATCAAACTCGATCGAGCCTTCCATATATTCCATGAAAACTGCAATAAGAGCTTTACTTGTACATTCTCTACGTACTAATATAATCAGTTACAAAAACTTACTGCAGATTTTCATAGTCGGCAAGTTTATTTCTGTGCGGACATCTATCTAACCACTAGGAGATCTGGTTTTCGAGCGTATGCGCCATTAATGTGGGACCTCTTGAGCGCTCCTCTTAGATCTCATATATTCTGCTAGAAATTCCTTTTCTGAGCTCTTTTAAGTAAAAGAAAGCCATCATATATTAGCGAAAATGATTTAAAACCTTTTTTAATTACATGATTCAGCCAATTCTCATTGTTTTGTTTGTTTTCCATTTGTTTTTGCCATTCATTTTAGTTGACATTGTTTACATTTTTCTACCGAATGGCAAATTTCTTGTGTTGCATTCAAAAAAAATCGGCTCGAAACCGATTAGAAACCTATGAAATAGGAACATCAGTAGGAGATGGTGGAACGGATGGGGAAATTTCGGCACGGGTAAAACTATAGGCACATCAAAAAATTTGATGGCAGATGTTAGATGTTGCTCAGTGTGAAAAGGCTATTAGTATCGGCACAGCCGATATATTTATTGTTTATTTAAATTAAGTAAATATCGATAGATATTGGAAAGGATTGCGATGAGGCGGCTACCCTAGAATATTATCTGTGTCGAGGAAAGATCGCCCGTTTCGCTCTAAGAGAGGGAAATAATAGAGCGAGACGGGAAATCTAAGAGATGCCCCTATGCCCCTGCCAATAGCTGTTGAGCCGAAGGCAACTGGCAGCAACGGTGGATTGAATAGTGGAAACAAGGAGAAGGAAATATTTTCACTAACCACGTTGCTGCCAAAAATCTATTCGAGAGTTCGACATTGACTGCGGTCAAAGGCGGTTGCCCTTTTGCCGGCAGAAATATATAAATGACATAAAGAGATTCTCTACGTTTTCGCGCCTGTGCCGCGTGAGGCATTAAGTGCTACGCCGCAAATCGATCGTTGGTAGTTGTTTGTGCCGCAATAAAAAGACCTTGTTACGTTGTGCGAGTCCAGATTGCCGTTCCGCTCTTGGGAAAGATAACTCCGCATCTTGTGTCGAGCATTTGGTTGTGGCTGTCGCCTCCAAATTTGCATCAGCGAGTCGTTCGTGTCAGTTCAGCAGCAAATACAGCGTCAAGAAGAAGTCGGTCCATCGGTGACCAACATGAGGGAGACGGAGGAAGGTGTCCGTCTCAGGCAGGGCGGGTACGCCTGGGTCCGGAACCGGGATCCTGTTTGGACGAGAGGTGGATCAGTGTTTGTTATTGTTGATTTTTGTTCGTTTTACTTACCTTTTGTTGTTTATGTTGTTGATGGCTGTAGAGTTTTTCCTGTAGTGTTGTAAAGTTCAGTATGTTAGCAGCTGTTTTGTGTATCGGTCGAGTTATCGATGGCTATGAACTGCGGGCCAGGGATGGGACTCCACCTGAGAACCGATGAGCCAGCCGGCGCGGCCCAAAGAGAAACAAGCAGTTCATAACACAATGGCCGTGTTCACCAGAACAAATCGACAACAGAAAATCGATGAAATTTGCATGATTATTCTGGTGAAATGCAGTGATTAGCAATCATGATTTCCAATTTTGTGATTATGATGACTAAAAATTCATCACCAAAATAGTACGCTTAAATTTTCTGATTGTGATGCTTTGTTATCGAACAAACAAAATACCTGATTACTGATTGATTAGTTCTGGTGAACGCGGCCAATGAGTAATCATGTATATATCATAATAAAAATATCAAAACAATTTGGCGCAAACTGCTTAATGAAATGGGAATCAACACAGCAAAAGGCCCATCATAAAAATTTAATCTATTTTCTGTTGTCGACTTGTTTTGGTGAACGCGGCCATTATTTTCTCATAGTTATCGATAGTCTTACAAATATTAACAGAAGTGAATATCAGTTACATTAACATTTCGTATGTGAACAGCACTGTAACGTTACAAGAACATTGAGTCGCTCGTTTGGCGCCATTTTTTTGTGTGTGGAGTATTTCTGTTAACTTAACATAGTGCGGTGTTAAATATCAAATAGTCTTCGCCGATCGATTAGTCACAGCGTTCTGCGTTGTAGAAAAAAACAAAAATATATTGTTCAATCGATCGAAATAAAAATGATAACTATGATGCCAGTGCATCAGCATCATTATTATTCTTGATATGTTCTTTTTAAAAACATTCGATAGTTAGCTACCACCATCGATGGTTCCGATGCTTTGCAAGCATCGATTACTTCGATGTTTCACTCGATGACTCTCCACCTCTAACCAGCACTTGTGCGTTGTTAAAAAAAACAAAATATTTTGCACAAATAACCATGGAAGGTACGCAATTACCTGTTACAGTTACTAATAATATGACTCCTGCAATTGTGAAGACCACCATGGCACCTATTGTTGTGTCGCACGCAGTAGGCGTGCCTGCCACTGTCAGTGTGTCATCGACATCTGTCAACACTTGCGCAGCCCCTGTAACACCAATAGCAGTGACAACAACAACAACAGCAGCAGCAACAACAACTTTGAGTAAAACTCCGATTCACAATTTGCCGATTGAGCTGCTTCAAAACGACGCTGCGAAGCGAAGAAGGTGAGTTTGACATTCGAAGATAATAACTGTAAGCAATTGTTGACATTATTTGTTTGACAGCTCGTCGCGTACAATAAAACGCAAGCGCTTCGACGACGAGATTGTTGAATATAATCTGACTTTCCCCACGAGTCGCGGTGGTGCCGACGCCAACCGATCGAATCGACCGCGAACAACTTCGCAAAACTATCCTGGAATTGTGACAACGCCAACAACGTTGCTGCAGCCGCCCGCTTCAACTTTAGTTGCTGTGGCGGCACCAGAAACACCACAAACGCCAGGAATTGCAGTTGAATCGCTGCCCGGGACACCAAGCATTGTTGCGACTTCAACACCTGCGACACCATCAACGCCGGCCACTCCAATCTTGGCGTTGCCCATTGCTAGCACGCCTGTGCAACAAACGCAGCCGAAGCCGAAACCAATTATGGAGCGTGCGCCAGCTGTAGAGCGTCGTCCACGTCCATCGCGTCCGGCGAGCAACAAGAAGCCACGACGCAATGGTCGACCACTGGCGCAGATGGCTACCAAAGACTTGGGCCGCTGGAAGCCCATTGATGACCTCGCCCTCGTTATTGGCATCCAGCAGACGAATGACTTGCGTCTTATTCATCGTGGCGTCAAGTTCTCCTGTAAGTTTACGCTGCAGGAGCTCCAACAGCGTTGGTATGCCTTGCTCTATGAGCCAGCTGTATCGCGAATTGCAGTCTCTGCCATGCGCAATTTGCATCCAGAGCTGGTTGAGTCTGTGCAGCGCAAGGCGTTATACAGCGTGCAGGAGGAAGATTTACTGGGAACCATCAAGAGCGTAAGCATTCTACAGACTTGTTTTTTTACTCTAATTAATATTACCAATCTTTTAACAGACTGACATCCCAAAGCTGGAGCAATTCCAGGAGCTGCTGGACAAGAATGCAGCCACCTTTTATTCCGCACGCACAGCCAAGTCGCTGCATAACCACTGGCTGCTCCTTAAGCAGTACTGCCTGCTGCCGGATCAAACTGTGAAGCCGTTGCATGGTTCAGACCAACCGCTTAGCTTCTCAGATGCCGAGGATCAGATATTCGATCAGGATTTACATGAGCCGCGTGATGAGGCATTGGAAATTGAACTAACACTGGCCGATCGTCGCAATAAGCGCGACATTCGCCTGCTGGAGAACGAACTTTCCCGCTGGGGCGTTTTGGTTGACTCTGTGCTGGGACCCACGGCAGCTAGCGAGTTTGACAATCAGACGCTCGCTTGTCTGTGTGGACGCCTGGTGCGCTATTTGATGCGTTCCAAGGAGATAACATTTGGTCGCGAGGCCAAGGAATGCGGCGTGGATGTCGATCTGTCTCTGGAGGGACCCGCTGCAAAGATTTCCCGTCGTCAGGGCACCATCAAGATGCGCAGCAACGGCGACTTCTTCATTGCCAATGAGGGCAAACGGGCGATCTTCATTGATGGCACTCCATTGCTGAGTGGCAACAAGACACGACTGGCGCATAACTGCACTGTGGAGATATCTGGACTGCGCTTTACGTTTCTGGTGAACTATGAGCTGATCAATGCCATACGGCAGGAGAGCGCCAAAACATCGAATCCCTTGAATTAGCTTAGCCTTAGTATAGATCTTAAGCAACCGCAGCTGGCCTCATCAAGGTCGCTGTCATGTATTTCTATTCTTAATGTTCAATAAGAAACTAGTTCTGGAAATAAACGACATAAACAATGGCATAATCGAGTACTTAACGCCCACTTGGCTTAATGAAGTCAATGTGCTCACGCCTTCAATCGAACGGAAGCGACATATAATTTTACAATACTCTTACTCAAAGTACAACAGCTATGATGAAGAGATAGACAAAGATACTTTCAATTCAAATTGTAAGCGTATCTGATCTTTTTGCTTAACATTTCGATTGACACAAATTGTAACAGGATCTGGTTTATATATTGCGGTCAGTTCAGTTTGTGGCCTGCCCACATCTTTAGACGCGATTTCGAGTTCAAAACTCCTACGCAGTCGAGACTGTCAGCAACTTCAGGCCAAGAACAACAAGAGGCGGCAAAAAATAAAGAATAAAGTTCTTGGAGCGCTATGTCATGTGGCTAATTTGTGGCTAAAGTCGTAAGCTGTTATTAATTACAGCGCAGCTTTTGAAAGTAGCTACTACTATAAACCATTCCTAATCATTCTATTCGCATCAGAGGGTCGCGCTTTTGGGAATTTCTAGTTAAAAACATAACGACAAATAAACACGCGATTGTTCAAATTTCTTCCCATATGTAATTATTTAAAATTTAAATAAAGACATTTGTCAAATTACACGTATTCTAAAATGTTGTCTAAGTACATAATTGTATTTATTGTTCATTGTTCTGACTTCCTCTTCCCCTCTTATCTATGGCGGGTCAACGTGACGTATGCTTGATGTGTGAGTTAAGCTAATTGTTAAAAAAATGATTGTTGCTTAAGATTGGTGACTGCAACATTTGTTCAGGCGCCTGGCCAAAAAGAATCATAATTAATTAATGTGGCTAAGAAATGCCACAAGAAGCGGCAGCTGAAAACACCTGTAACATAATATAGAAATTAGTCGCAACAAAGGGAATACATATGTGTAGAGAAAGTTCGATGACTTTCAGCAGAGTCTGTGGTGACTGAGACGGCGGCGACCTTTCTTTGCTGTGCTCGCATCTCTGTTGTTCATCTGTTGACGGTCTTTAAAGCGCGTTGTTGACACTATAAACTAATAAGCTGTCGAGGTCGGAGTCGAAGACGAAGTCAAAGTCGGAATCTATTTGCCACACGGCATATTGCAGGCATATTAAAATATAATTAATTGTTGTCACTGTCTATGAAAAGTCCATTTATTTTCGATAGATAGAATTTTGTTACTTGGAATTTCGCTACGCTTCTTCTTCTATTTCTTATACCTTCTTCCTCTTCGACTTCTTTGGCTGCTTTTTGATTTAACAACAATTCGAACGTTGATTTGTGTGCATTTTTTTGTGGTCGAGAAAGAAACCTTCAACTGCTTTCTTTTTGGCCAAGTTAGCTGATGATGCCAGAGCCCGAGAACTAATGAAGTCTGCCTTTGTCTTGACCATCGCGATGTTGTTTTGACTGTTTTTATTTTTTGTTTTATTATTACATATTATATCTTTCGATGCCTTTGTGCAGTTCAGCGAACTTTTGTTGTTGCCGCGATGTTTCGTTGATGTCGCAACTGCTAAAATTAGTCTGAATTTTCTATGCTAGTCCAAAGTTATTTTTCTCTTCTCTTATTTTTTTCTTCTATTAGCGTAGGTCATGCTGTTTTTTGCCAATTTCTAGTAACTGTTTGTCTGTTAGTCCATTTGCCTGGCTCTACATCCAAATGTGGAGCGTTAGCGATTGTTGTTGTTCTGTTTAGGTTTTTTTTCTATGATTTTTTCGCATGTGTGGGTGCTTAAGCTATAAGGTATTAATTTTTTGGGCCAAAACTTTCACAACCCAACAGGCTGGATTAGCTGCATGAGATCATAAAGTGTAATTTATATGGGCTGGAATTGGGTTAGTCTTTTGTCGAATTGGCACCTGCAACTTTGCTTTGATATATGTATAACGCTACGATTATCTCATGCAATCCAAAATAGCTTACATAAAATAAAAAGCAACCAGAAAACAACAATAATATGCATAAAACTGTCAAAGTCGGAGCGCGTCAAGAGTTCGTGACTTTGCAGGAATAATAGTTAAAAAAGATAATATAAAATACATGTTTTGAAAATAACGAAATAGAAAAATATAAAATAATTCCCATGAAGCTGAAGATTAAATACCCTAAGCTAAGCTTAGTAATAATATGCGTGCTAATTCTAAAAATCTTATGTCAATGAGGGCAAAGAAAATAAATTCAGCTTAACTAAGTAGAGATACACTCATGTTATGCAAAACACTAAAAAAGATGGACTCGAATATTATTTGCTTAGAATCAAAAATTAAAGCTATAAAATAGAATGTATAGAATTAGAAACAAATTATTTGTATGTTGTTTCTTGGATTTTGTAAGGTTTTCTATATCAATATTAACTTTTCCAATTATTTCTTTTATCAAATTATAATATACCTGGCGGAAAGTGTATGAAGAGCTATAAAAACAGACTACGAATTGCCATGGAACAATTTGCTGAATCGATATGCCAAAATCAAAGTGACAGTGCTCAACTCTCTGCCCTCGTCTACTCCTTTCTCATTCATTCCATCATCAAGTCAATCAAATGAAAAACTCTTCGCCCCATGTAACCGTGATCAAGTTTACCGAAAGCGTTTATGTGTGTACACTGAACAGTGTGTGCTATAAGTGCACGCACATGGATTATACAATGCGCAAATATATATTTAACATTTACAATACTTCATAGTTGGTCAGTTGTTGTTGCTGTTGTTGTTGTTGCTGGAGTGTATTAATTTTGCTAATCGCGTTTCGATCAATTTGATTTCAATTGTCAAACGCACAGCAATGTCGCCACTAGTAGGCGGCAAGTGGGGGAGGGGCGTGTCACATTGACTGACACTTTTGGACAACATGTCGCATGCGTCATGTTAAATATTTAAATATATTTTGTTGTGTGTTCGCTTGTAACGCATAAATAATCAAAGTACTCGAATTTGTTCCGCATTGAATTTTATTTTGGTTGCTCATACGCACAGTGGGTCGCACGTCTGTGCGCTGCATGCTAATTTCGCTAGGCATTGTTGTGTGTGTTTTTGTTTTGTTTATTGTTGCAGCCTTAGATTTATGAAATGCTTAGATTTTCGTGTGACTTGAACTAAGGAAAATGATATCATGGCGATGCCAATGGCTGTGACGTCACGGCGACACCCACAGTACAGGGCATAGATAGGCGCAGTTATTCAAGATAGGATGAGTGTGTGTGTGTGTGTATGTGTAGTGGCACAACAAATGGTGGCGACTCAAGCGCCAGCCGGCGGCGACAAGTTGAACGGATTGGATCGCGTAGCCTTGAAATGCGTTGCTCCATTAGACATTAGACATCGACAAAGACTGTCAGTCACCCACGCACTCCACAGGCAACAACAATAACAACAACAACAATGGCAACAACAATAAACACTGGCGCCAACATCAACTACGCTCAATTTGCAAACTCCACTCTTTGGGGCTTAAGAGCTCAAGTTGTTATATGAGCCGAGATCTTTAGCAGACAAACAAATTACAACAGTTTTGATTTTTTAATTAAATCAAGCCACAAGGCAATACACAAGTATATAAATATATATTTGTAAAATATATATATAGATACATATCTTCTATATCACTTTATGATCACTTGTGGGCGCCTCTTTCCTTAATGGATTAATTTTTATTTTGCTATTATGTTTTTGATTTCGCATTAATTTCAACCGACTCAAATGTGAGTTGCTTATTGATTTGTGAAATTATAGTTTGTTATTTATAACACATTTGCACATTAAACGATAGTTGAACAATTAGGGAAATATCGAAGTTTCAATTGAATATATAATTGTTTATTAAATGTTGCTTTGTTATTGAGAATAATCACAGCAAGCTTTTGTTAGTCATTCTCTTGTCAAAACTTGGCAACTCTTTGAAATTCAAATATCAAGGCAACTCTAGCCCAGTCAACCCTTTCTAAAAAATGCGCCCATATGTGGCTCAGATGATGTATTCGAGAGCTGCACTTGAGATTGTAGCATCACTCAATAATTATAGATAAATAAATAAACACAATGTGCAATGTGTTGCTTTGAACTTTATACCGGAATTATAATGAACAATAATTATTTCTATTGAATCTAGATACATTCAGTTTTGTACTGTGATGTTAAAAAGCCAGACATATTCAATTTGGCGCGTGACTGTTGCGGGTGGTCACAGAATGTGGGTCCGAAGCTGAAATCGGCTTATGGTCTCAAAAATTGAGACCGAAGAGTGCTCATAAAGTAGATTAATTCTAACAGCCATGACAACAGACAAACAGAGTAACAAACGGCTTTACAGCGTCATGCCTCATGGCCCATGCCCTGGAGGGGAAGCCCCTTCTGCCTGCCCTCAGCTTCCCAACGGTAGCGACGAGCGCTACGAACGTTGCCGATACGAATACGAATCCGATCCGATTGAATCCGAAGCGCAGTGTGTAAGCGAAACCGCCGATGCGATCGCGCCACGAACCGTTTGGCGATTTGAATTTGAAGTTTTTTAAACCGTCAACTAAATGCGCTGCGATTTTAGTGGCAATCGAGCCAGCTGAGTAAACGGACGTGCGAGACGGGGCCAAAAGCAAACACAGCTAACAAGCAAAGCGTTAGACGATCACAGTCATCGGAAGTGAAGCATCTCTCTACGTTGCAGCAGTCGGCGGAACTAATTAAATTCGCAAAAAAAAATATAAAAGATAGATAATCAAATTGACTATTAACGGCGCATCTTTTGGCCAATTTTTTTCGTTCGACTCCGACGCGCTCGGGCGTGATGTCGTTGGCAGTTGCAACGCCGGGAAAAGACGCTGCCAAACATTGTTGTAAAATTAAATGAAATATTTTCAAGATTGAATACAAAGTTGTTCGAGTATTGTGCGAAAGCCGTGAAAAACCAGCAACAAATTATTATATTCATTAACAACAAAGTGTTTAAATTGTTGTAGTCCAATCACAGGAAAAGCTTCAAGACATGTGGTTCAAGTGCATACATTTGGTAAGTGTGAGTGTACAAGTGTATCTATGATGTGTCAGCTCTAACATGTGTGTTCAATTCAATAGTTACAGTCAGCGAATAGCAGCGTTTGTCAGCAAAAAAAATTATTATAACATTTTGTGCTTCTGAGGGGGCGTGGCTGTTTAGCAATGCGATGAGATGTTACAAAGCATCTGTGTTGATCTCATCGCATCGATTCTTGTTCTTTAACAAATAAGTGGCCAAATAGGTGACAGGATCCGTAGGTCTCTCCCGTGCCACAGCCTGTAGTCCGTGCAACAGAATGGGCGCCACTGTCTGATCCAAATACTGTCGTACCGTCATCGAGTTGAGATCAGGCCGTGGCTTTCGACAGGCTTCCAGAGAATGCGGTGCATCGCCAATTGTCTCGGGAATCAATTGTGATGGTAACTTTAGCGACGACTTGGGAGTTTCCCGCACAGGCTCATCCGCATTCGTAAACGACATATTGGCTAGATTGTTTTTTATATTGTTCAGAATACAAATTTTATATTCCTTAGCATAGACTCTTACCAGCAAGAAAAATAATAATATATAATAATTTATAAAAAAAATTTTATTTTATGTTTAAATGTAAACTTGAGTTCTGATAACTTGAAATATTGTAAAGCGAATGTCAAATATTGTTGTGACAAAAGCAGGTCTCCTTTTCATGGCCCACTTGGATGAAATTCCGAATCTTGGAATTTGAAAACGTATTATGATTCAAATAGTTGAAAGGCAAATTTAAAGACTTTGTTAAATGGTTCCCACAATTTCATTTTCAATTAAAGATTCAGCACTAAATCTATCAGTTTATCTACTAAAAATCAAAGTCGTTTGTTTCAGCCACCATTCAAGTTGCGAGATTTAAGATCAAACGTTGCACTCACATTGATTTATTTTTTTTTAGCTAGAAAATTGCGTTACGAGCGACAAGTTATGCAATTCTCGAGTTGAACTACTAAAAAATTACGAGAATAGTTTATTTTTTCTTACGTATACACATAATTAAGCAATTTAATTATTACTTTAATAAAAACCAGATTTACAGCGAGTTGTTTGTTGACAATTGCAAACTGTTAAATGTTTGTCATAAATAATAAAACAAAAGACTTAAGCAACAAACTTGTTGTTGGACTTTGATGATTCAGGGAATTCTTAGTCAAATACTAAATCTTATTAACTTAATGGGCCAACGACAAATTACCGTCTACTAAATATTGTAAATTATTAACAAAATGGAAACCTTCATCCATTGCAATTTTATGCGAAAATGCCACTTGTATTTTTATTTTTGTTTTTGTTTTTTTGTTCGCTATCTTCGTGTGACTTGTGCTAATACAAAGCTATTGAATAATTTATGGATAGGCACACGTAGTACTCATACAACAAATATGCAAAATCGAAAGAAAAAAAACAAACGATTAACACATTTTTTGTGTGTTTTTTTGAGTTCAGCACAACAAACCTGTAGTTTTTGACCCATATTAGAGATGGCAAGTTAAATTTGAATATAAAAAGAATTCGGTGAATAGGCAAAACGTTATTTCTTAACTGTTTGCGGGAAGTATGACAGAGATAGAGGGATGCGGGGATTGAGAGGAACTTCAATCAATCTTTGTAAGCATTAAAAATGTTTCAACAAAAATCGTGCATTACATTTTTGGGCCGTTTTTCGTAGTGTGTTTATGATGAGACAGCATCAGCGGCTTCCCCGATATTGATCTCGGAACTCAATAAATGTATAATTTGCATAGTACACAGCGAGAGAGAGAGAGAGGGGGGGAAAACAACAAAAGCAAAAGCATAGCAAAGGTCACTGGCATCGTCTAACCAAAAACAGACGCCAAATCAACGAAGATTTACTGATGATGAGTACGTGATGATGGCGATGATGAATTGTGTGTGAGTGTGTGTGACTGTATTGGTGTGCGTGTTTTTGCGTGGTGTGAGCTGAGCTGGTGGGCATCAGCACGTGGGCAGATCAGCGTTTGCATTGTTGACGCTGGCCTTTCCCTTGAAGGGCGACAAATCAAACAAACTGCAGTCGACCGGCAATTGCGCAAATTGGTAACGTTGTTTCCAGGTCCAAGACCAGTCCAAGACAAGCATTAAAAATGCAAATGAGCAGCTGTAAAAGAGCCAAAGCTGAAACTAAAGCAGAAAAAGCAAAGGCAAAAAAAGCGGGGCAACAAAATTAGCGCAACTGAATTAATTAACAACTGCTACATTTTGTTGTAGCAGTATTATTTATGTGACCTTGAGGGAGATAGCAGTCTGGACCGATGGACACACAAAACTGAGACAAGATATCAAATGAGTGACAGCAATAAATTCCAAAAACCAAATGCTTGCCATTTTGTCTTACACGCCTTTTGCGTCCAATAATTATGTAAGCTCTACAAAAAATTGGATTTATAGATGTCTGTTGATATTTAATGCCTCTATTGCCTGCTCATTCCTCATTTCACAATTACAACGCGAATTATTAAATATCATTTCAAATGTAACATGCCGCCAAATGGACTCAGGGCAAATTAATGAAATTTTATTTGTATTTTTGTTATTTTCACATTTTGCTTAGCATTTCTACGCATAAATTATTTTGGCCATAAATTGCGCACGCCCTTAATGAACTTTGATTAAAATCGCATTTCACGAATTTTTAACTTTTTAACAATGATGCTGCAATTTTATTTTTATTAACTGACCCAATTTCTCATAGTTCGCTTAATGGACAAATAGAAATACTTGACTTTGTGGCAAGATGAAGGCCGCTCTGGAATGTTTTCTAAATTCTTATTGTTTGGTTCACACGGCTGAGCTCATACTATTGTTGTTGTTGTTGTTATGGGCAGCTCAATTAGCTGCACAATATTTGTAGCCAATTTGCAAAGATTTTTAATGGGCCGTTAAACAAATTAGCCACAGCTGCTGTTTAAATTTTTATGAGCTTTTATGAATGAAATGCGGCCAAAATGATGTGTGGGAAACTGAGGCGGGTGGAGTCACCTTATTTTTTTTTTGGGTGTAATTTGTAGTGCAGTTGGTTGATGATGTGAGTTTTTTTTACCTGAAATGGTTTCTGATGTCGAAACACATAAAGGGAAGCCGTGCATGGATGTGTGAAGAACATGCTGCTGAATTAAGTAAATAAATGTTAAACTTTTTTGGGATATGATTAATCATTTCGCTTATTGGAGCACTCCGGTTTGGATATGTGAATGTGACTATACATCATCTATGGCGGAAATGTTTTCTTCTAAATGTAACACCCTATTAGGGATTTTCTATTTGCCAACAATTAGCTATTTGCTTAATGGGATATTCCAAAGTATGCATTAAGACAATATAAATCTGCCCTCATTTCATTTAGCAGCCTGTTAGAAATGTGCTAGAATGTATCCAAGGTAAATATTTCAATAATTTGATCTTTTATTTCGCTGATTTATTTGTGGCATAAATTTGAATTGCAAACAAGTATGCAGTCTGCGACACACGCCTTGTCGCACTTCTGTCTCAATTATTTCAGCTGAGAAAACAACTGACAGTGCCAACTGGAAGTTGTTAGAGTGCAAACTAGACAACCACGCGCTAAGATTTCCATGTGCCCACACACAGCGTGCGAGAGAGAGAAATAGAGAAAGATTAGAGTTGACAACAATGTCGCCAGCTTGCCGGATTTATCAAGAAGTTATATCCAAGGTGCAGCCCACGCAAGTACAAATGATTGTCTTTTGTCTTTGTCAGAGTGCATTGCAAACAATGTTAATAACCAAAGTGCGAAACCGTTAAAACTATGCCAAAGTCAAGCTGCCCTTTTTCCACTTTCAGCTATATTAAAAGTGCCTTTCGAAAGTAAAAAAAAATAAATAAAAAAAAGCCATTATCACACAAATAGTTTGGTGACTTTGGAATTTTTCCTTAGCTGCATTTTGCATAAAATGCAACAACATTGCTGACACAGTTCACGGCGCCCAGCCCCATGGCAACAGCCCAGCAACAGCAACAACAGTAGCAACTTGTATTGTAAATGCTGCCAAAATGCTTTTCCCACCATGCTGTTATCTGTGAGATACTTGTACGTGTCTGCATATGAAGTTCATTTACACGCAGCTCAGACAGCAGCTGGGAAATGCCCTCTTCCCGCTCCCTAGTCTGCCACGAGCTGGCCAATTACTTTAGTATGATTAATTTAGTTTTGTAGGCAACAACAACAACAACAACTACCCCAACAACATGTTGCATAGCTGTAGATGTACATTGACGCCGCTAAGTAACCCACAGCAATTATGAAATACGTTTTAGCATTTTAGCCAGGCACCAAAAAGAAGCATCCAACTTCGGCAAACAATGCAAGTTGCATGCCCGCACGCCGCTGACAATGAAAAAGCCTTTATACAACACGAAATTAAAACACGATCGCACATTGAACATGGCCAAAAACCCAACAGCAACAACTGTAGCTATGCCAAGTTGCATTGGGCCATGTCGAAGCTGAGCTGAATTTAATTCGATTGTTTTTTTTTTTCTGTTTCTCTTCGTGCAACTTTCACTCTCTTGTGGGGCCGAATGTCACGAGCGCTGTTGGATTTCTTTGACCACAAAATGCTTGGACTTGGACTGTAACCCAGTTGGAACAGTGACAAATTGGAGCAGCCAAGTGCAGCGCCAAAATGCGGAAATTTTGTGTGTATGCAAAAAATCAAATTGCAATCTAGCGCCAGGGCGACGAAGCGTTGAAGAATCGGCCCAAATAACAAAAGACTTGGGACACGAACTTGCCACAACCAAAGCACGGGCAATTGAGGCGTGCAAGTGTCACTCTTGACAGCTTTTGCTACACATTTGGCCAACGCCGCTACCGTATTTGTGTTTGTGTTTTTGATTTATGGGAATTTATTAGCCACTTGGCTTTCTTTTGCTCTTACGCTTATTAATCAGTCAAAGTCAAAGTTTCTCGGCCTCGAAACTGTTATTGTTTATGAGCATTTCTGATGAGTCAGCGCGACAGCGGACTGAGCAATTTATATGCCTCTTGGGCATTAGTTAAAAGTTGACTTCATAGCTGGCTGCCTAATTACAAATGACCTTCATGCAATTTGCAGTTAAAGTCAACTTTATGGCCCTCCCCCTTGGCTGAAAGATTACACAACTTTTCACGCCTCGACAAATTTTGGGCGCTCCTCAAATTCTGTGTGCTTTGTTATGCAATCTCATTTAATTAGCTGTAAAAGCTACTTGACAATACTCATAAATATGATATTATATTTATTCCAAACAATAGCAAAAGTGAAAAGTTTCGGAAGCGCGAGAAAAGCCTACGTGCTCTGCCTCCTTTTGAATTCTTTTGATCGACGTGGCTGACCTTGTCACCATACACAATAAAAAAACGCATAAAAACGATAATAATTTTGATGGCATATTATTTATGATGCATGCACACATTTGTTTAACGACCGCACATCGTTTCCATGCCAATTGCATAATCACAAAGTCGTTGAGTTCTATTCTAATGCCATTCTGGCTGAGAGACACGCGTGGCTGACATGCAAGTCTGCCAGTTGGAACAATCGCATTTCACTCATCACAGTAATCAGTGAGTCGCAATTCACGTAAGCGCCATTTCACACCTTGCGAGTATGCATGCCAAAAGTGTTACGCATTTGCCAAGTTCCACAAATATGGCTAAAAGTGATGCAATGCCAACGGCGGTGGCGTTGACGGTGGCTGTGGCAGCGACAGCGTCAAATTCAAGTCAAACTGTCTGAATGCAGTTTTGTTCGCAATTTGTTAAATGATCTATGGCAGCCGAATAGCAACAAACAACAACTGCAACAAAGGCAACACAAATAGAAAATTTAGCTTTGTCATGGAGACACCTGTATGCCCTTATAAGTCTGCATTTGTTGGGAAAAAGACGACGTAATTAAAGAAAAAGTAATTTAATCGATTTTTATGAATGAATTTCATTAAACTGGATTCACAGTTGGGATTTACATCAGTAAGTTTTATACTTCTCCTTAACACTTTTTGAAAACTTCAAATTTACATTACATTTCGAAACTCCAAAAAATAAATTTTTTATCTCTTATTTGATTCTGCAGCAAAATTCGATTTAATTGGAAAATTTAATTTTAGAATTTAACATTTTAAAACTTTGTTAAAAATTCACCGATATCTTTGTTGAATGTAATTTTATGATTACATTATTTATTTTATTCAATTTATTCAACATTAAAAGACCTTATTTTTTTAAATAACAATTGTTTATTTAATTAAATACCTTTCTAATACTTGCTAAAGTGCTTATTAAAGGATTTTAGCGTACTAGTTGCTTGAAAACAATCAACTGCCATTCAAGTAGAGTATTAAAAGCATTTGCATGCTGCAATTGAGTGCGTCGGATGTGATTTTATTTATAGAAATTAGCAATTATTTAGCCGAGTAGCCGAGGTAGCCGAGTAGCAACAGCTGTCAAATGCAAATAAACTGGGTTACAGCGAGGCGTCGCAATATTTGAGTGCAGCAGCAAACTGCATGTGCGGGTCAATTTTGAATTGGACAAACAAGACACCCAAGTCTGGGGGCTGGTTCTTGAAATAAGCGCCAACAAATGAAAAAACAAAACAAGAAAACAACACCAACACATGATTGTGGTTGTCTACAGATGTTGGGCAACTCATATTCATTTTCAATTGAATATGAGTTCTAGGCAAATTGTTGTATAACAACACAAAGCTCAAGAAACAGGAAATGGCAGCGCCAAAAATGTTGACCAAAAAAGGCAATCAGTTTTTTTTTTTTGCACGTTACGAAAAGTCAATCAACTAACGAAATTTAATACAATTTTATGGTGGTTACTGTTATTGTTGTTGTTGTTGCTGCTTGGCAGCTGCTCCCACAGTAATTTGGGCTCTGCTCGAAATTTGACGGCGATCTGTCAGTAGCTGCTAAGCTCACATGAGAGACCCTCTGCTGTGCCCGGTGTGGGTGTCTCTACCAAAATGTGTAATTCAATAGGCAACAAGAGTCAGTTGTAGTTGTAGTTGTTGTTGTAGTTGCCGTTTTTGTTGTTTGTGCGCCGCACATTCTCGGAATTGATTGTGTCTAATGAAATGTTTCATTTAATCGCCGCATATTAATATAGAATTTCATGTTTGCAATGTGCCAGATCAGCGCTACATTCAGCCGTGGGCTTTGTTTTTATTTTATTTTTTTATTATTTTTTTAATGGAATTTGAGCAATTAGAAATTATTATTTGCTTCATTGCCTTGCTGATATGTTTGTTGTACGCTCAAATGTCAGTCGCAAGGCAACAAACAGCTTCAGCGATTGACAATCTCAAGCAACTTGGCAGTTTGATAAGATAAACATGGCTAATATGGGTATATGGCTAACAAGCAAATCCGCAACTGATTCACATACGCCTACAAACCCACAAAAACACAGCAAAATAAAAGGTACATTTCAAAAACAACAACATCTGCATGCTGGGTAACAAGTTTGTGTCTTAAGTCTTTCGTTTTGCATGCGCCACAGTTTGCCTATTTGCTTAGCTTGAGCTTTGATTCATAGTTAAAGTCGGAAGCGGCAACAGATTGTAATTAACATGTTTATTCATATGATTTTCGCTGCTATATCCGACACAGTGTGGGCTTGCATATCTTATCGTATAAGTATCGCATATAGGAAAAAGGCAAACAAACACTGGTTAACCCAATATGAAAGGTTCGCCGTCAGCGCTGTGGGTGCGCTTCATTAACGCCTTGTTTTAATACATTTTTAAAAAGAGTTTGTTGGCCAGAATGCATAACTAACAAAATCACAAGCTGTGCCTTGTACTCGTATTTTCAGATCATTTATCATAGTTGTTGTTGCTGCTGTTGCTGTTGCTCTTGTGTCCGTTTTGATCTAATAAATTCAGAGCTCGCGCATAATTATAATTGAAGTGATTTTTAATTAAAAAACTACAACTGTGAAGGTCAGTTTGGGGCAAGGCAGCAACCCCCGCGGGGTCACTCAGTCACAAATAGATAGTTATGGTTTCTTAGATTCGCATAAATTGCAACACATTCATAATTTTTGTAGAATTTTTGGGGTCAGCCAAAAAGTGATTTTTGACTTTGTTTCACTTGATGCTGTTGCTGTTGTTGTTGTCGCTGCGTAAATTACGCCAAAAATTGTTGCGCAAGAGTTAACGGGCATTGTTACCATTTCGACCAGCAGCAATAACAATAACGTAAACAAAAAAAGGAAAAATAAAGCGGCACTTAAATTGCGCGCCAAGAAAAACGTGATTTTCCACTTTTGTTTTTTTATTTTGCTCTGTAGTTGTTGTTTTTTAAGGCGCGCTCGCGCCCAAAAGGAGTCGCTTGACTCGGTGATTCTCACGTAACCAAACGCTAGCAACATGCGGCAACTGCCGGCAGCATCAGCATCACAAGCGGCAAAAACATATGTTGCCAGCCTGTGGATCTGGAGTCAACACCAACGCCAACCGGTTGAGTAACTGCGACGCCAATTTCAACTAAAATTTCTTTCAGATCTTTGCTCTCGAAGCTAAAGTGGTTGTTGTTGCTGCTGTTGTTGCTGCTCTTGTTAATGTGGTTGTTGCTGCTGCCACTTTTACTCTCATTGCTGCCGTCTGTCTGCAATCTTGTGCCCCATAACGGAAATGACCATAATAATTTTTGCACAATTTATTACGTTGCGTTAGCAAATGAAATACATTTTCTAACCATGCCACAATTTGTTGCTAATAAATTGTGACGTTTACACGCAAATATTTCAATTGATTGTAATTGTAATTGATTGGCCAGCGAGAAAGTTAAACATTTCGATAGGGAATTCACTTAAAAAATATTATTTTGGGGATTTTTCAACTGGTCTGTTGGCATGATTGAGATGATTTTGTCTGTTTGTTAATCAGTCAATTTGTAAATCACAAAATTTTAAGCTAAACAATCAGACAGAAATTGTGAAAAATGCAACTTAGCTTAAAAAACTCAATTTCACTCAATAAAGTTCAAACAAATTTAAAAATAAATACATGTTCGTAAATACAATTCGCGCTTATTATTCATATTTACAACCTACAAACAGAATCCATAGCCTGTCATAAAACAACACCTAAAGAAATAAATATGTAAAAGAATAATTAATAAAGGCGAAATAAATTAAACGTCAAGCGACGTATCGGGAAAGAAGCACAAAATTATAATAAAAATGTCAGCTACACGAACATTAGCTTAATTGAAGCGCGCACAAAAGCCACAAATCGAATTCGCATTCGCGTTCGCATCTCAGACGCCCACAGGTCGCTGCTCCTTAGCCAGCAGTTGTGGCAGTTGCGAGCACTTGTAGTTTATATGACTGCACACTCAGAAATAATTGTGGCGTTAATGTGATTACGTGCGGGTGGCGGCAGCTTAAGAATAATTGGCAAAAAGAATTTCAATGCGAATGACAACCTTGTCCATGAACACAAACATCGAACATGAGGCGTATACGCAATGTGTGTGCTGTGTTGCAACCGGTTCGCTTGTCACTGTGGTCACTTTCACATGCCGCATTTCCGCTTGCAACGTGTTGTATGTTGCGTAATAAAAGTTGTTGCTGTGCGGTTGCATCTCTTCATATCACCTTGACTCTGAAACATTGAAATGCAACCACGTTTGGCTACTTGTTTTGGCCAACAGCTGGCACTTATCTATCAGTTGATTTGCGGCCACATTTGGCCAGATCCAGATGCATTTGCTGAATGCCATTAGTTAAAATAGTTAGCAAGTGGCAAGTGTTACTGACCCCCTGTCGACAATAATTTCATTCCATTTGATTTTGCAGCTAACATTCGTCGTGCTGGCAACAGCCTCGTGGGGCGATTCGAGTCAAAGTCAGTACCACATACAGACGGATGAGGGACCCGAAAGATATTTCCGCTTTCAGACCGATAATGGACAGTTTCGGAAGGAGAAACGCTTGCAGGACGGCACTGTCATTGGTAAGTCAACATAATCAATAACTATAACTAAATAAAGTGAAATTTGTGTTGATTGATTATCGGAAGGTAATCGCATAGATTAGAAAGGATTTCCTGTCTGATTACAGTGAAAATTGTGGTGGAAATTAATTTTAAGCAATTGGACATTAATTCTTTAAATTGAAATCAAGCTGTTTAACAAGTGAAAATATTTTCAGTTTACTAAAATCTGATTTTTTTAAATTTTAAAATGTATTTAAATTTGTATAAAAAATTGTTTTAAATTATAGGATTGTTGTTACTTAAGAAGTATTGGATTATAATACGTTTTAGAGCCATAGTCATAGAGTATTGTTCTTTGAATAAAAATCTCTTTCTTCCTTTCCCTAGGCACCGAGGCTTGGATCGATGCAGCTGGCTTTCTGCGACAAAAGGACTATATAGCTGACAAGGAAGGCTATCGCATATTGAAGTCGAAGACTATATTTGTGGGTCAAGGCAGAGGCATTGAGGTAACTAAAAAGTGCTCTTAAATGATATTTTGCTTACCAACTTATTCTTAATCTTTCTTCACAGGAGGCCATCAAGTCCACAAAGACGGCACCAGCTCAATCTGGCATTCTGGTTGATGGCAATGCCGGAGGCAACAGTGTGCCCGGTGGTTATAGAAAGCATAACTATGGGTATAGCACAACTACCTCGACGACCACAGCACCGCCACCTCCACTATATGAGCCACCAAATTTGGCGACAGCAAATTTAGATTCAGGCGTGGGTAAGCTCAACTATTTGTCACCAGAGCAGGCAGCCAAGATACAGCCACAAACGCAACTGGGCTTCGATCATTACCCGGATGAGTTGCCCCGGGCAAGGGATCAGCTGCTGAAGGGTATCGTCAGGCCGCACGTGGTGATCCAGTCCAATGCGGAGCCACATGATGAGGAGATCAATGCAATCAATGTGTACGATGAGGAGGCAGATCACGGATTTGCGCCAGGTCGCTTTGCCACTGTGATTGGCACAACGACAGCGCGTCCCAGTTTTTATGTAGCTGCACCTGAACCTGCGTTGTCCATGCTGCCACCTTTGAGCTCCCAGCGCAGACGGCAGCGACCACGGCCAAGTGCCATTGGCATTGTGTCCACGACGCCGGCGCCAATTGCACAGCAAGAGACCTATGGTTATTCCACGCCGTCGCCATTTGCATCGCCGCCATCTGTTTCCGCTGGTGGGTATCATTATGCGCCCTCCCCTGGCACGCCAGCCAGCAGTGGATATGGCTACTACACGCCCAACTCACCGCTGGAGGTGAATGCGCTGGATGCGCCACTGCTGCCACCGCTGCCGGAACGCGCCTATCGCCGGCGACTGCGTCCGCGTCCGCTGCACAACAGCAACAATTTGGATGCCTCGGACTATGACGGGGTGAGTGTGACGCGGAATGGATTCCGCTATGTGCTGCCCAAGCAGTACCATGAGGAGGCCCAGGTGGATGACAAGCGGGCGGGCAGCTTCGGTTATGTGGATCCCTTCGGCATTCGTCGGGTTGTCTACTACAATGCATCGCCAGGTCGTGGATTCGTGCACCGCAACAATAATCAGTTTGTGGGCGCGAATGGAGCGCCCTACGATGATCCCGGACCAGCGCAGTTGGTGAATGAATGAAAGACGATAGACGAAATATCGATCGATCGAACGATAGCTAGAAATATATTTATCGAAGCGTCCTTGCGGTGCTGCAATTAATCAATTACAATTCACAATACTGCCCCCTCGAACCTCCTCACAATGCACCAAAACTAACCGAGAAGCCTCAACTTAAAGTGGGGGGTACTCACTATATGAATTATAAGAAATAATTCACTATATGAATTATAAGAAATAATTCACAGTGACTGCCCCCGATCGTAATCTGTACATAACCACGCTTTAAACATTTCTCTCAACACACACAAATAAGAAAAAAAACGAATATCTGTGTTAATTAATTTAATACTTGTATGTGTAATTTAATTTATGATTAATCAAATTGTGCAATTAGCGCCTAGCATTAGTTCTTAGACTAAAGCATCATTAGGGGCACTCACTGTACCCCGAAAAAAAAGTATAATAATTAAGTGAGAATCGTTTCATGTATTAATCTTGCCATATTAACAAACCGTAAATAAATGCTTAACAAATACACACACACGCACACACACATACAGCGCCGACACACCCACCCCATGTACACACACCTACACACACACACACATGAACACACCTAGCCTATAAAACAGTGACTAATTTCTTTGCCAATAGTTGTTCATTATGCGAAACACAAAAGAAAAAAGTTTTTTTCTTTTACTTTTGTTTAGAATTCTTATAAACAATGAGCACCCGTTGCATAGAAATTAAACTCGAACTCGTAATAATAACAATATACTGTTTAATGTTTAGCTATATACAAATAAAAATATATTTAAAAGCTAAACACTTGAACTATTTCAATTCTTAACCCCGTTTGCGGTGTTTCTTCAACGTTTTTTTCCCTTGTCCGGAGCAAAGGCGACTCAAGCCGTAGAGGATTAGTAGGGGAATCAGTGCCAGCACAGCGAGCACATCCAGTGAATGGGCTTGGAAGTAGTTCAGTTCCTTGGCCGTGGAGTGCAAATGAACTGGATCGGGATGGCGCATCAGATACTCGACCCACCACACGGCCAATTCGAGGGGCGGCACAGGAGTATCCCGTAAGCGTCTCGAACGCAATTTCATGGCCTCCGAGTAGCTTTTATTCTCAGCAACCTCTTTTATAGCTGAGACCAACATTTCCGTGGTCATCGTGAGATAGTCAACCTTTACAGCAGCTCCGGCATTAAGTGTATTTATGAGATTCTACAAATGAGAGAGATTAAATAAGAGACCAATTGTTCTATGGCAAAAACTTACACGATGTTGGTCCAAAAACAAGGGAATTCCCACCAGAGGGACACCGTGCCAGGTGGCCTCCTGTGTGCTAAGACCACCACAATGGGAAACAAACAGAATCAGAGATTCATGAGCTGCAAGGAGTTAAATATAATCTCTCTCTATCACATAAGAAAGTAGCTTAAACTCACCCAATATATCGCGTTGTGGCAGAAAGTCCCTAACTAAAACATTGCCAGGCATTTGGACATCCTTCAAGTACTCCTGATCGAATTTCCAGATGACGTTATAGTCTGGCAGCTGCCTGAAGGCCTCCACAATCTTCAGCTTGGTCTCCCTATCCACATCGTGGGGCAGCATATTGGTGCCCATTGAAAAGAAAATCGCACCACGTTTTCCCCTTCTCATAAACTGATCTAGGTCAGCGCGCAGGGGATTTCCCGGTCGGCCCTGCATGCCTCCAATTTCAATGATGTTCGGGGGCAGGGACTCCACAAAATCTGTAGCTGGATGTGTGTTGATCAGTGCGATCTTTGTCAATTTAGCCAATTCGGAGAGCGGTGGCATATCGGGTGCAAAAAAGGGACGCATTATCTCATCCAATTTGGGATTGTAATACAGGCGACGATAGCTGTTTTTATAAAATAAAAAAATGATGTTAATTACTTAATTTGATCAAATAAAGAATGTCTTACTCACAGTGTATCCAGGGCAAATATAAGTGTATTATCGAAACGTTCAAAAAAGTTCATTTTTGGATTATACAAAGTTGAGTAGTAGGGAATCAGGGCGGGAAAATAACTGTGAGACATAAAATCCAAACCAACTGGCTTATTGTGAAAGGCTGTAATGCCAATTACGGGCGGATATCGGAACTTGTGTACAAAGCCCATCAAATATGGACCCAATGTATAGTCGTTAATGATCACATCGAACTTAAAGTCATCGGGATAATCCAAAAGCTGCTGCAGACCCTTTGAAATGGTTATATACTCTGCCGTTTTCACGCCAAATTTATAGATCATTGGAATGGTTGCATAGCTGCTGATGCCAATAAAATGATTAATATCGATCTTATCATTTTCATCCGTATAAAAATCATAGGCGCGCTCCAGATAGATATAGGTGACATTTGCAGGCACCTTGTCGCTGGGCCGGGGCAAATTCACCGAGAGTATGGTCAGATTGTGGCCCCTTTCGGCCAGCTCATACAACAACACACTATTCCTATATATGGAGTGTAAATCTAGTCAGTTTAATTCATCAATGTGCATACAATTACTTACCATATATGATGACTGTGCGACGTCATACCCATCAATGCCAAAATATTACCAGCCATGGAGCAGCCGAGCAATTGCAATGCAATTGTGATGCCGAGATACTTTCTATTCGACATCATGTTAGGTACTGAACCTGTTTACTGATCCCTTCATTGTGTTTATATGAGAGCATAATGCTGAATTGCTGATAACACAGCAACTTATTGATTAAATTAAGTGAACAAACATTTCCTACGACACACTGGGACATACTCGTTTAAAGATTATATTTAGCGGACCACCAACAATACTTAGAGTATTACGTTTGATGGTGAAATACAAGAGAAAAATCTCGAAAAACATAAGTCAATAATCTGCACATTAGAATTTTATAATTCGAATTTTCGGAAGTTAAGGATCCCCCTTTGCTTAAAAGTAGATATATAAAGGCACGAAGTTAATTGATAAAAATTACGTCCCGCTTGGATATCCGATTATCCTACTTATAAAAAACTCTCAGCATCATATACTTTCTCCCTAGATAAAAGCTCTCCAAACAGACAAACTTAAGTTAATACATTGATGCCTTCAACTTAACCTAAGCAAGCCGGCAGACTTTGTTTATAAGTGGTTATCAGTTTGACAGCTGGTTAAACAACTGCCCTAGGTTGCCATAGGCGGCTTTTCTATCATTTTTACTCTCCCCACATATTCAATTCGGAAATGTTTTGTTTTCATTTTGTGAGAGAGCGCACAGTTCACACAATATAAAATACATAAAAATAAAAAGTGAACTGTTATCGTTCAGCTTCGTAATCTTATCGCAGCCGGCAAAAGTCTGGCAAAGTCAACGGTGATTCAGTCGCGTGTTTGGTGTGAAACGATTCGGTACTACTATGAAAATATTTGTAGCACTTTTGCTGCTGCTCAGTTGTTGCAACGAGTGGCAGCAGTTGCATGCGGCAAAGATACTGTGTATTGTTGCCACGGCGGATCATAATAATCCCGCCTGGACGCAGCCGTTCTTCGAGACTCTGGCTGGACGTGGTCACTCGCTGACCATTGTGGGCACCTCGCCAGATCCCGCAATTAAGGGCATAAAACATATTAGTATTGGGAACGAATACGATGTGATTCAGAAACAATATGTGGACCCAGATGGCAATTTGAAGCAGCATTGGGACCTGAAGCAAATGCTGATTTGGTATGAGGCCTTGTTGGGCAACTGTCGATCTGTTTTGGAGAACAACCAGGTGAAGGAGCTGATTGCTTATTATGATTTGATCATCTATGACGCCACATATTCAATGGACTGCCTGATGACCAAGCTGCCCGAAATTCGAGACACTCCCGTGCTGGCCTTAAGTAGCGGGAAACTGACAGTTGATCTATTGAATTTAATGCATGCCGAGGACACAATAAATCCAGCACGGATTCCACACTTTATAAGCCAACTGCCACTGGAAATGAATTACTGGCAACGCATTCTGAATCATGCCCTCTATGTTGGCGAGGCATTGTAAGTAGGAAAACCCCAAGAATAACCGACTTTCTAACAATTTTCCTGTCAGCATTCGTTGGGGAGTCGTCAAGCCCGTTCTAAATGGAATGCTGCAAGATGGTTTCAAGAATCCAAATGTGCAACTGATGCTGCTCAATACACATCCCGTTCTGGATTATGTGCAGAATTTGCCACCCAATGTTGTTGAGATCGGTGGACTGCACATTCGTGCCGAGTCATCGCCACTTCCTCTGAACTTACAGGAGTATGTGAATCGATTCCCAGAGGGTATAATCTATATCAATCTGCCGCACCTTCAGCTGATATCTGGAGACGGTATAAAGGCAATTCAGCTCATGATCAAGGACTTTAGTCAATTTGGTTTCATCTGGAATGTGAAGGATGTAAAGCTGTCTAGAAGCTATCACAATTTGAGGACAATTAGTGAAGACTTGCAGCAAGACATTTTGGGTTAGCTATAAATGCCTTCCACTTAAATCTTTTCTGAATTTGTTAACTCCACTTTAGCTAAATCCAGTATGAAGGCATTATTGACTCATGGCGATAGTTTTGGCCTACAGGAAGCCGTCTACAATGCGATTCCAGTTATTGTGCTGCCGCTGCTGATGGATCAGATCAATGTGAGTATTGAAGATAAATCGCTTTCATTTCTTTAACATATTTCTTTTCGCATAGAATGCCAGACGTGTTGAGGAACGTTTTTTGGGAGTTCGACTTACGCCTGACAACTTGACCAGTCACAGCTTTTCTGATGCTTTGAAGCGCATCGTGCGCGAGGAAATCTTTGTGGCCAACTTGCATCAGGCGCAGGTCAATTTCCGTACACGTCAGATAAAGCCCTTGGATCAGGCCGTTTGGTATGCCGAACAGTTGGCGAGCGACCCGCAACTATTTAAGCACCTCTCGCATCCTGAATCCCGGAAACAGAGTTACTTTGTTAGCCACTCATTCGATTTTTTGATTCTGCCCGTGCTATTTGGGGCTTTCTTTATTGCCAATCTGGTAATGTTAATTGTACAAGCGTTTAAAACTCAAAGCCCGATTAAGAAGGCAAAACTGATTGAGAAGAAAAGTCAAGAGAAGTTGAAAGAAAAGTCGAAAGAGAAGGTAAGAGGAAAAGAAAAGACCAAGGAGAAGGAAGAACTGAATCAACCAGCTAAAGAGAAGAAAGAAGCTTAATCGGTTTTAGAGTTAGAGTATTTTGTATGTAATTGAGACTGTTGCGTGTATTATTACTCCAGTATATTAAATAAAATCAGTCTATAGGAAGGAAATAACAAAAATATTAAATTGATTTGCGTTATATACGGATAAAAAGAGATTTACAGAACACATTTAAGTGAAGTTTAATTTGGGCCAGTTTGTTGATATTTTGTTAGTTATTTTTCCAGGTTAATAAGGCCGTTGTTTTTCATTTTAAAAATAAATTGTCATTTTTATTATTTCAAATTTGCGCGCCCAAAAAATGTGAAATTTAAATTCAATAGTATTGCATACTTTGACGCTGTGAAGTAAAATTTAGTGTTGAATATCATTGCATACTTTTGAGCTAGATATAAATAGTTTGGTATTTGCACAATAGATGGCGTGTGCATGACCTGCACCATTTGCATTTCATATTTAGCATAGCATACTTCTAGGATGTTAAATAAACAAAGTTGGGAAATCTAAATTGGGCGCGAAAATTTGAAATGGAATTTTAAAAAATCAATTAAAAATTAAATAAAAACAATTTAAAAAAAAAACAAAATGCAAAATTCGGTAAATTAATTAACTTTATTTTAAAATTAGTTTGGTGTCGAAACTGAAAAAAAAACCAAAAAAAAATTGAGAAATAAAAATAGAATTGAGAATCAAAAGATATCGGAAACTCGAGAAAAATTCAACAAAATGTCTGGTATTTTTTTCAATTTTCTAGCTCAAAAAACAAAAAAGTTGATTTTTTCGGCCGGAAAAATTGTTCTCAAAAATTTCAGAAGAATTTGGCCCGTTTTTGCGTTTTTGCGGACCACTTTTATCACTTGGATCAGGCGCGCAGTTGTGGCGCCATCTATGTGTGCGCTATGGTGCGCCATCTATTGTTTTTTGTGACAATGACAATGTGAGAGAGGAGGAGAGAGAGAGAGAGAGGTGACAAACACGGTTGCCACAATTGGCGTTTTTGCGCCAAAACTGGCTGTTTTTTTTCCTGTTGGCGCAATGGCACTTTATTTTTCGATTTGGCTCTTTTTTTCATCATTTCAGAATCAGTTATTTTGTTATAGGTTGAAAAATAACTATGTATGTATTTTTATTTAATAACATAATCACTAAATTAAGATGAAAATGTGAGAATATGTGTTATTGCTTTAAGTGTTTGTGAACGAAATATTTTTTATTTAATTAAATGCAAAAATACAATGAACTGCAAAAAAAAAAGTTTTGGCTCTTTTTAAGTCAATTTGGCTCATTTTTTGTCTGTTTTTGGCTCAATTAGATATTTTTAAGTGGCAACCGTGGTTGTTAAATGCTTGGAATGTCGTGGAATCGTGCTATCGATGTTGTTTGTAAGTGTTCGCAAATTGTGTGATCATTGATGAATCCGACATGTGTGCGGATTTTTGTTGCTGTTGCTGCTGCTGCGCATTTCAACTTAACTGAATTATTAGCCGAGTAATGGAGGCTAACAAAATTGCAGCTATCTTAAGATAAATAGATCAAGTTGTATTAATTCGAATAACTGCGTAATGTATAACATAAACAGTTGGTTAACTATTTTTATAAGATAACAATTTATATTTAAATATTTTAAAGATTTTTTTATTATTATAAAATTATATTGAAGTAAATTAAAATTCGTTTAAGTGATAAACTTTAATACTTGATTTTATTTTAATATTAGTTTTTTAAAACTATTATGTACTAAGATTATTTAATATGTTATTTAAATATTTTGTTGTGAAGAAACATTTTATCATTGAATAAACTTCCAACATAAGTAAATATTTATTTATTAAGAAATTGTGTTGGAATGTTCTTGTTTTGCGGGTCCTTCTTGTGGCACGTTTTTCGCTTCTCTCTTCTACTACTTTTTTTCCTGCATTAATTTATGCATTTTAAAAGGATATCAAACGCTTAAGCATCAAAAGAGCTCCTCACCCACATATGCCATGCACTACTGCGTTTTGTGCAGTGTATCGTAATAGAACTTTTTATTCCTTCTGTCTTTGTGTGTGCACATCTGCGAAAGGATTCTATTTTTCACACGCTGTCAATTAGCAATAAAATGAGAATTTCAATTTTTTTTCAAGAATTTTGTTTCTTTTATTTGATCAGCTTTATTTTTAATCAAAATACTGCAGTCGAGATATTTTTAAACAAAAATAAATCCTTGTTTAATCAAATATTTTTACAGTTTTTATTGTAAATATTCTTTACTTTTATTTAAATATATTTTATTATCCAAAATGCAGTGTAAATTAAAAATATACTAGCAATTATTTAGGTTTATTTAAATTGCTTTTATTGTAAAATAGTTTTATCTTTATCTGATCAGCAGAAATTCAATAAACTCTCCAAAATATTCTCACCAGGTAGACGACTCGTTTAACATCCGCTACACAGGTAAACTCGACTCCGCGCAATGCATTTTCGGTACCTTTCTGGCGACAAGTGAAACAAAAGAGGCCGCAATAAATTTAAATCCCACACTGCTTGAGCCGATAATAAAAATGCGGCTCTCAGTACGTTTTGGGAATTTGCAGGGAACAGAACAGAATGTTGACGAAGCTGCTGAAAATTTGCTGCAATTCGAGGCAATGCACATTTGCGAAGCCATTTGAGGCCATGCCAGGTCCACGCGGTCCCTTTGGACTGGGCAATCTGTACAATTATATGCCCGGCATTGGCTCGTACTCGTGGTTAAAGTTACACAAGGCAGGCCAGGATAAGTACGAGAAGTACGGCTCGATTGTGAGAGAGACTATGGTGCCGGGTCAGGATATTGTCTGGCTGTACGATCCCAAAGACATTGCCACACTTCTCAATGAACGTGACTGTCCGCAGCGACGCAGTCACCTGGCCCTTGCCCAGTACCGCAAGCAGCGTCCACATCTCTACAAGACGACGGGATTGTTGCCAACCAATGGACCCGATTGGTGGCGTCTCCGATCCCAGGTGCAAAAGGAGCTGAGTGCGCCAAAAAGTGTGCGCAACTTTGTTACCGAGGTGGATGGAGTGACGCAAGAGTTTTTGAAATTCCTCGAGCAGTCGGAAGGTATCGGTGCCATCATTGATATGCTGCCCAAGCTAACCAGACTCAATTTGGAATGTAAGTAAGGTCCATAGTAAATTTAATCCTTGTGTAAATATTCCTTCCCTTGCAGTAACCTGCCTGTTGACCTTTGGAGCACGCATTGACTCCTTTTCGCCGGAGGAGCAACATCCACACTCCCGTTCCACGCGTCTGATGCATGCCGCCGAGACCACCAACAGTTGCATTCTGCCCACGGACCAAGGCCTACAGCTCTGGCGCTTTGTGGAGACTCCCAGTTACCGCAAGTTGCGTCACGCTCAATCCTACATGGAAAGCGTCGCCCTGCAGCTGTTGGAGCAAAATCTAGAGTCTGGTTTATCAAGATCTTCACTGATCGCTGCCTACGTACAGAATCCTCAACTAGATCGCTTTGATGTGGTGGGCACATCGGCGGATTTGCTTCTAGCTGGCATCGACACCACCTCGTATGCGTCGGCCTTTCTGCTCTACCATGTTGCACGGCATCCCGAAGCGCAGCAGCGCATCTACCAGGAGGCACTCAAGGTGCTGCCCAATCCGGAACAGCCACTCAGTGCGGATGCTCTGCGCACGGACATCACTTACACGAGGGCGGTGCTGAAGGAGTCGCTGCGTCTGAACCCCATTTCAATTGGGTTCGGCCGGGTGCTTAACCAGGACACGGTGCTGAGTGGTTATTTTGTGCCCAAGGGAGTGAGTAACCAGAGATTTCTATCATTTTAGAGGTGATCTTTACATATATTTAACTGCTTAGACCACAGTGGTTACCCAGAACATGGTAGCCTGTCGTCAGTCCCAGCATTTTCCCGATCCTCTGCGTTTTCTGCCCGATCGTTGGCTCCAACAACGCAATGCTTTGAATCCCTACCTGGTGCTGCCCTTTGGACACGGGATGCGTGCCTGCATCGCTCGACGTCTCGCCGAACAGAACATGCACGTCTTGCTACTGAGAGTGAGTATTGAATTTAAGCAATCGCTCGATCATTGATCATTCCTCTAGCAATATTCTTTGATAAATCTGCAATTCAAATCTTTAGCTGCTGCGCAACTATGAGCTCATCTGGCGTGGTCCAACGGATGCCGAGTTGGACATTGTAACGCTGTTAATCAACAAGCCCAATGCTCCCGTCTTGATCGAGCTGCGATCGCGTTCCGTTTAATTTGCAATTCAAAAACCAAAGCACAGATGCTGACTACACTTTTAGTTCAATGTTTATTTGCGTTAAAAAATGAATTTAAATAAATTTCATATATATAATATACATGTATATATATATTTATAATTAGTGTAAATCATATATTACTAGTGTTATTTTATAATTGAAAGGCTGCGGGTGTTTTGGTCTACAAGTACTACAAAAATTAAAAACAATATTAACTCCTCAGCGATCTATCAAATTGAATACAATGGGAAGGCATATGCTCGAAATTCTTTATATGTAGTGCTTGCCAGAGTTACAAAATTGCTGTGTATAATACTTGAAAGTAGTTGGATTTGCACTTGGCATAGGGCTGTCACCGTTTGAGCTGACTTAAAGTGCGTAAGTGGATTGTCTATATGAAATCACTTCGTCAACTGTTATATTACTAAATTTTGAGTGCAATGACAACCCTCACCGCAAGCTTATATGATTTTGTGTGTAGGGTCTATATGTTTATAATGTGTATTATTAAAGTTATATGCGTGTATATGGCTTTAAAAAATGTTCCTAAACGGTTTTGCTTGATCTTAAACTGTGACTTTGTGTTTTAACCTAACCCGAGGTACAGTTGCGCCCTTTAAGCTCAACTCTATGGATTAACTTACCCACTAATCAAGCTATCGTTTCATTATAATCAGACTGCTGTTCGTCAAGTTGAAGTCAAAAATATGTCGCTATACTGATAACAATTCTGTTCCCTTTCAAATCTGTACTCTGTTCCTACTACTGTTATACTCCTTTATTTTTTCTGTGCTCTCTTCTTCTTCGTCTGTATTCAGTTCTAACCTATAAGGACTTTGGTTGTTTGCCGCACTAAACGCTAGGATGATTGGTGAAAAAATACATATACAATCTAGATATCTCTGGAGCTGATCTCTGACTGATCTCCCGTGCTCTGTCTCCACTTTTTTTTGACAAAAATACATATATGTTTTTATCTTCTGAAGATCGGAATTCAGTATCAGGTCGACTACTATATCGTATGGCTATCGTTGAATATGTCGCTGTGTTTTTTTTTTTATTTTGATGAAGATTGAGATATGAGTTCACTGCCAAGTTCTGCAGCTGGATGACCTTAAAGCTCCAGCAGCAGAACCTCCTCATGCTAGAGTATATTAAGTAGCGATGAATCCATCATACGATCATCGTATAGACTCAAGGTTTTCGAAGCACGCGCCTTCCGCACCGAGGGCGGCACATCTCCTGGTGTTTTCACCCGCTCGCTGGGATCCCGTAGGCGTTCGCTGCTGCCACGCCCACTGAACACCTCACGGAAGACTTCCAGACTGTGCTGGCGTCGCATTTGCTGCTCCGTTGGCGGCGGCATGTTGCCACTGTTGCTGGTGACCAGCAGGGAATTTGTGCGCAGATGACCAGGACGACGCTTCGGTGCTCGGGATGTGGACACCGTGTGAAGCTCATTCTCGTTGTTGTTGTTTCCATTGCCGCTGTTGATGGGCTTGATGAGGCTGCTCGACAGCGAGCGGGGCACAATGTGAGCAGGTGTTCCTGTACGCTGCTCCGCGCTTCGCAGCTGGAGAGGATTAGCTCGGTTCAGTGGCTGCAACGGACTCAAGTCCAGGTTGTTGGGACGCAATCGCGCATTGTCCATGCCCTTGAGAGCGGCCACCAGATTGGACTTCTCCTCGCCCAACTGCAGCTGGCGGCAGATCTCCTCGGCATGCTCCTTGCGGAAGAGCTTCTTGTGGATTAGGGCGCGCACAGCGTGCCAACCCCGCAGCTTGTGATCCGTGTTCTGTTGCTTGGGGAAGCCCTGGCCCAGGCTGGAGTTGTGCTTCTGCTGGTGACTGGCAATCAACTCCTCCACGCTGACATCATGCTCCAGGCAGGACAGACTCTGCTCCTGCTGTGTCTGGAAGCTGTGCTTCTTGCTGCGTTCCACCAGCACGGGCGGAGCACGCATCGTCTGTGGCGCCAGATTGCGCTCCTGGCAGGGATTGCGCCCCTGGAGATGCGGCTGCAGTTGAGGCTGTGCATAGTTCAGGTGATTCTTCTCCGTGGGCAGCTGTTGATTGGGCGGCGGTTGCAGCAGACCGCCGTCGGCGGATGTCATCTGTGGTTGAGCTTGATGCACTGCAGCCGCCGTGATGGTGGTGCTGCCGATGGTGCTCACTGGCGTTGCCAGATTGTTTGTATTGAGCAGCGGACTGGCGGGTTGTGCTTGAAGCCGTGGCCGCAGACTGGACATCTCCTGCATGCGCTCCTCGGCACAGAGCGAGGTGAGTCTCGCATCTGCATCGTGATCCCAGCAATCCTCGCAAGTATCCCGCACCAACTTGGCCGCTGCTCCACCGCCCCAGCCAGCGGGGAACAGCGGACGCGCCTTGTGACGCACCACCAGAGCCTGCATCTGATCAAAACTGGGATGCGGACCTACCTCCTGTTCATAGGGTGCCTTGTAGGGCGGCGTCATTTGTCCGGGCGCATAAAAGTCCGAGCAGCGTGTGGACACCTCCCAGAGCACCAATCCCAGTGCGTAGACATCCATTTGCTTGAGGGATGTCTCACAGTCCCGCAGATTGACGGCACCCTCGAGCAGCTCCGGCGCCATGTAACGCAAGGTGCCCACTTCATTGATGCTCTTGGTCTCCGCCATGGCCACCTCCCCCTTGTACTCATACTTGGAGCCAAACACCTTCAGGGCGAAGCCAAAGTCTGCAATGCAGCAGCTGAGATCGGATTGCACCAGAATATTCCTCGAGTTGAGATCCCGATGGGCCACACAGGGCTTGTGCAGATCGCCGAGACGCAGCTCCGTGTGCAGATGGGACACTCCTCGGGTTATGGTGCGCAACATGCCACAGCATTGGGCAAAGTCCGTGCTGTTGGCAATCAGCCAATCCTGAAGGCAGCCCAGCGGTGCCAGGGACAAAACCAACTGATACTCCATCCTTCCATCCATGGTGCGACGCTCATCATAGCCAAAGTAGCTGAGCAAGGCGGGACATTCCATCAGGGGCAGGGCATAGATGTTTCGCTCATTCACATAATACTGATGATGTGCCTCCGGATAGATCTTGACAGCCACCTCCTGCTCATGGAGCACACCTTTCATCACAGTGCCATACTTGCCGCTGCCCAGCATTCCAATCAAATTCAGGTTATCCACATTGCGCAGATTGGAGCTGTAGCCAGGTCCCGAGGGTGCCAACGGAGACTCTTCCGGTTCGATTTTCTCCTTGACTCCACGACAATATTGAAATGCCATCAGTATCCCAATGAGAATAAGGGTTATGAGACCAGCACAACTCAGCATGGTGGTGGCCCTAATCGAGTTTTGCTCATGGGATTTGGCACGATTGGTGGCTGCAGCTCGCACATTGTTGGCCAATTCAAGGGGAGCTGGTTCCACGACAGACACGTTGGCATTGCAGAGATCTCCCGAGCAGCAGCAATAGTACAAGGAATTACTGCGCGCTGTGGGCGCCGAGCTGGTGCACTCCGCCGGACTGCAGATGGAGTTGCGATCCGTGTTATCCCGCCAGCAGCCTAGAGAGGAATGGGAATTATAAATAGGAGAAAGAAAGGATAGATTGATTCCCATACCCTGTTTAACCAGTCGCGTGCCATTGGCCGTCTGATTCCACAGGCTAAAACAGAAGGTGTAACCCTCCGTACAACTGCGTTGATGTGGCTCACTGGGCGTGGGACTCGCCTCCAACAACTGATTTTGCAGCTGCTCCGCGCTGATGCCCTCGCTGTTCTCCTGCTCATAGTCATCATCATGCTGGGAGCTATCGTTCTCCTTGTAACTCATACAACTATACTGTCGACTGGGCGCAGGTGCTGAAAGCATTAAAAATCAATCAATACCAGTTCGCAAAGTATAGCTCATTCCGGAATACTTACATGCCTTGGCCAGCATAATCATGGCCAATAACAGCAGCAACAATACGCTCCCAATGCACCTCGTCATGTTGTTAATTCTTTTTTTATTTCTTGCCTTTCAAGTGCCCGTTGCTCAATTTGTTGTTGTTGTTGTCGTTGTTTGGTTTATCACCTCGGCTTCTTGACGCGATTTGTTTATGACATTTTGGCTGATGGTGCAGAAAACGAAATTTGCTAAATAAATTAATAATGTACGAATTTGTTTATTGTTTATTTTTATTTCATACTCAGCGCACATTAAAAGTGAGCAAAGAAAGGGGTATCTTGATAATAAATCAGTGTCTATAAGAGCTAGAGCCCCTAAACTTGGAATGTTGGTTCCTCTAAATAATTCGCAGATAAAGTATATTTTTTTTTTGCATTCAAGTATTTGTATCATTACCAAGAAATATATGACAATAAATAAATATAGAATGTAATCTCAAGACAGGTTTTCTTCGTATTGAAATACTTTATGATCGGTTATTAATCTAAAAAGCTATTCCAGATGAAATTACACATAGTATGGGAGCAAAGGAAGAAGTCGAGATCTTTATTAGGGTATTTCAAAGTCGTTCCTCATCGACTTACTTGTTAAAAATAGCAACAATAATACGAGTAATAACAAAAACGCATCAATTGCTATTGGATTCTATATATGTACATTATATCTGGGTGCTTCTTCTCTCTCTCTCTCCCTCCCTCTACCGCTGTCTCTCTCTTTCTGTCTGTCTCTGTTTCTGATTCTTTTGGAGCCGTTTCTGTATTCCGTAGGCGCTTTGTCAATTTGCAAACGCAGCAACAATAATAATAACGATAACGCCCAGACCTAAATACTCGTATTCTCAATCAACTTGGCCGAGCAACTGCAGCATGATCAGCAACAACAGCAACAACAACTACATTGTTGCTGTCGTTGGCGATTCTCTCTGTCTGTCAATAGGTCTGTCTGTCTGTCAATCGGTCTGTCGGTTGGTCGAGTCTCTTCACCCACCCACTTTCTTGTAAACGAAGTTGACGCTGTTGCGGGGGGCGTTACGTTAGACAGCTGCACTTTGGATCCATTTGGGGCCGCATTCTGATGTGCAAATCGAGCGCGTTACGCGACACAACAAAAGGGGGGGAAATATGAGTATAAATAATATACACAGAGAGGCGAAAAACAAATATACTCTCTGAATATTTGCTACCAAGAAACAATAGCTTTGTAAAATAGAAATTGAAATTCTTTGGATATGATATTGATATTTATGATATTGTATTAGACAGAACTTAAGTAAATTATTAACAAAAAAAATATATAGTTATTTATTATGAACAAAAAAAAAATTGTAATTCTTAATACTTTAAAATAAATAGCTTAGTTATATTTCAGTAATTGTCTAAGACAAAACTGAAGTAAAATACAAAAATATAGTTATTTATTAAAAAAAAAATCTCATTCTCATTCAATAATGATAAGTCTCTGAGCTTTACATTCATTCTATGAAGAATTCAACATTTCAGCATTAGTTTTTCTCTCTGTGTACAAATACTCATACATATGCATTGATGTCCACACATGCAAAATGTCTTCCCTCCATTCAAATGACGCCAGGGAGACGCTGATTAGGAATTTGTTTTGGCTTTAATTATGCGCTTGGCTGAACTTTGGAAAATATCTTGACATATTACGTGAATTGCTTCACGTTGTTTGTGTACTTTGCAGCTTACCTTATCTAAACACACACATATTTATTTCTAATTACGTTTATGAATAATTTTCTAACGGTTTACAGAGGCGTCTGCTAGCGGAAAATTAGGTTAATTGCTTTAGCGATGATCTAAACTTAGACAGGATAATTATGAGCAACAGCAAAGATGAGATCTTAAGAGTCTTCATTACTGGAGTATTTAAGTGTGTACGGAGATAATTAAAGATAATTAGATACTTTTATATACAAGTTAATATAGTACATACTAGGTACATGCATACATCTACCCTTGTATTTAACTCTTTGACAGACATTGGCGCTGTTTGTGATTAAAGAATGAAATTGAAAGCTTTGTCTGTCAATTTATGACTTATTGCAGATAAGAGCCCGCCAACTTTTGGTGATGGGCAGCCAGAAACACGACGTGGCACGAGCTCTAAATTATTAACATAAATATTGACAAAGTTGCCTATATATTTTTTTTATAGGTAACTATTAAAAACTCCAGTTTTATCACAAATTTCAATTTATGATATTTTTACTTCAACTACACCTTGTCCATCTTCAATGTGTACGCACTCGGTAAATATAAACATGGCAACTAATTGTGCAGCCTTTTGCTTTATGCTTTGTTTTCGCACGTTATCGCCACTGTAAGTGGACGCCAACCGCCGGCGCGTGCTCTCCAAGAGAGCGAGCGACAGAGAGCGTGACAGAGGACCACTTGAGAGAGTCTAGACGTGGCTCTCTGGCACATGCGCACGTTGCATGCCTTTGGCAAAAGATAGTTGGAGAGCAAAGAAAGAAAGACACAGGCGGCAGAGAGAGAGAGCGTTAGTGGCGCGCCAAAACAGGTTCCCTAAGGTGAAAGATACGCCGAAGGGGGCAAGGACGGGCGTCTGTTCCAGCATGACAGCCGACGGCGCCAGTTAATTGCAAACTTTTTTTTTATAGCCGTTTGCAGTTGCGTATCTTTTTGCCTCGTCGTTGTTGTTGTTGTTGTTGTTGGGCGACTGTGCAGCGAGCTGATTAACTTTTTGCATGCTGAGAGTGTGCTTGTGTTTGTGTATCTGGGAGTGTATTTTGGTGCGCATCTTTTGCAACGGCGTGTTTGTGTGTGTGTGTGTGCAAATGTGTATGCAGAAAATCAATGCAAGCACACAAACACAAAAGTGCAAGCAAACAGCAAAGATGAGGACAATTTGGTCTGTTTAAGGGTCTGGTTTCTGTATGTGTCAGGGTGGGTGGGCGCCAAAGTCTGCCTGTCACTGTACTTCTCCATATGTGTGTGCCTGTGTGTGCATACATATGCTTGTATGTTTGTGTGTGTTCGTGCGCAGACCTGCTAAAAATTGATTTTTCCAAGTCATTGCGAGTTGTTGCCGCAAATTGAATATGGAAAAATATTTTCGTTGAGTTGGGAAATACAAAAAAAAACTGGCAAAACTTGTCAAACTTCCACTTTTATTTTGATCTTATTGAAAACTTTTAAATTATTGCTTACACATTGATCGGTTTTAATCAAGGCATATCCGCACTGCCCTCGATAACAATTGATTTCTTTTGTGAGTCTGTTGTTTCACTAATTGTTTGTAATTTATTTTATTTAAACAGCGAACAGTGCACATTTCATTTATTATTATTGTTATGGCTGGCGCCAGACGTTGTTTAACTATATTTGTTATGATTATCTCTTTTTTTTATTCAAGTCCCCCACTTTTGTATAAAAAATTGTTGTTTGCTGCGCGACGCTTTGCAAATTGCCGTTGTCGTTGTCGTTGCCGTTGAACGCCGCCTTCGCCGTCGCTCGCCGAGAACTGACTGACTGAGGCTGAGGCGCCAGCAGCGGCGTCCACGGCGACGGCGCTGTCGATAAGTGCTTGTAGCAGCATGCGCATATTTACGAAGCAGCGTGTAATGGCGCAAACAACAATTGGCGCTCTCAAAGAGCGCTACAACAAACTGAGCGGGAGAGCGATGGCGCCAGAGAGATAGAGAGAGAGAGAGCTTGCGGGAGAGCAGCAGCAAGTCACTTGTTGCTTGTATACTTATTAAGGACTGTGTGTGCAGCAGGTACAGTTTTATTTATTTCTTTTCTTTCTGCATTTTGGGGGTAAGTAAATTACATTCCTATTGATCCACTGGGTGAGCCGGCAGCACTTGACCAGTACAGGTGCCGAAGCCAATGCGCAGTCCATTCTTTTCGCAGTGTCCCCGAATGATGACCTCATCGTAGTCCTGCAGGAATTTGCGCGTCTTGCCGCCCTGCAGCTCCACGGTCTTTGTGCCACGCCAGCAAAGCTCCAGGAGCGATCCATACGAATCGGGAGTCTCGCCGCTAATTGTGCCCGAGGCCATCAAATCGCCAGGACGCAAGTTGCATCCTGTGACCGTGTGATGAGCAATCTGCTGCAATGGCGTCCAGTACAAATGCTTGAAGTTGGACTTGCTGATAAGAGTCTCGTTATCATTGGCAGCTGCAAAAAGACAAAGCTTTAATAATATTAGAGTGGATAAACTCTTAAGAACTTACGTTTCAGCGACACTTCCAGATTGATGTCAAAGTTGAAGGGCAAAGTCTGCTTCAGATATGGCAGCACTTCAGGTTCCTGTGGGAAATTGTCCAACAAAAATGGCTTCAAGGCGGCCGTTGTCACCACCCAGGGTGAAATGGTGGTGCCCATATTCTTGGCCGTAAACGGACCCAACGGCACATACTCCCATTTCTGAATATCGCGCGCACTCCAGTCGTTCATCAGCGAGAAGCCAAAGACATTCTTCCAGGCATCGTCCACCTTGATGGGTTCGCCCAACTGATTGCCCGGACCGCCAATGAAGAAGGCCATTTCCAGCTCAAAGTCAAGGAGCTTGCAGGCACCAAAGACGGGCTTCTCGGCGCCCTCGGGCAGCGTCTGTCCCAGGGGACGGCGGATCGGCGTGCCGGAAACAACCACAGAGCTGGCCCGTCCATGGTAGCCCACCGGCAAATGGCGCCAATTGGGCATCAGTGCATTGTCGGCACCACGGAACATAATGCCCACATTGGTGGCATGATGAATGGAGGAGTAAAAGTCCGTGTAGTCACCAATTTGGGCGGGCAGATGCAGAGAAATCTCCGCTTGAGGCACTATAGCACTGTCAGATAAAAGATATAAAATACTAGAACACTTGGTAATCCTTGCCAGCAACTTACAGGCTTCTCAAATCCACATTCTGTTCCACTTCGGAACCCTTGAGCAGCAGCTTTTGGGTTTGTGTCCTTACTTCATCCCAAGCTTCGTGGCCCAAGCTCATCAGCAAGTTCAAAGTTTCTGCCTGAAGTGCAGCCTACAAAAACGATACAAGACGTTCCACAAGCAGTTCAACAAGCAGTGCACGACACTTACCTGCAGTGCGGGTGCAAAGAGATGCGACACTGCTTTCAGATCTAAAACATGCTCTCCAATGGCAACGCACAGACGATGAGTGGGCTGAAAAAAACATACGATAAAAAGAAATTATACGATATTGAAATGATTAATTTTAAGAAAATGTCGGTGATCTTAAAATGTAAGCACATGTTTAATATCCTTATTCTTTGGCTTAGACTTGGTTCTGTTCGTAGTGAACGCGCAGAAGAAAATTCAGACGCAGACAGCAGAGTGTTTTTGGTCATTTGATAATGCTTAATATTATAGATAAGCTTTAAGGCCTGCACAGGTGTTACACATGCCTAGTTGTAGTCATTATGCATATGGAATAAGCAGATTGTTTTTGTAAACAAACTAGTTTGCCTTATGATTTATGTAAATGATATGCACTAAAGCGGTTTCCGAATAAGTTATAGAATTTGTTCTATTTTAAAAACATGTCAAACTCGCTAAATATCACATGGCAAATTAATATAAAAAAATGTGTTTAAAAGTGGGAAAAACAATGTAAATCTGAAATTTCACTACATCAACTTTTATATTATTATTGTTCTTAAATGTTTTTACTCCTCCATTGTTATACTCACATTCGATTTGGTTGAGAAGACAGCATATGGCAGATTTTCCAGGGGAAAATCGCTGCCTGCTGGCACTGGCACAAAGCTAACTGACATTTTATTCAAATTTACACACTTTTCAGGTATATTACTAAAGAATTTACAACTTTTCGGCAGTTGTAGGTAGATAAAACTGATTAAAATAACAGCAGCTATGGGAAATGTGCGTAACGCCAGTGCGACGATGACGACTGAACTGAGCGACAATCTGAGAATGATCGTCTTTATATACTTTTATCTACGCTCTCTTAATTACCCGGTTAGGCCGGTTCTGATGTCTCTCTTAAGAAAACAAGCCCCTCAATGCGAAGAGTAACTAAAAATTATAAAAAGTCTCTTGGTTGCTCTTTGATTATTTTGTTTTATAATTTACTCGTTTATTTATATATGTATATATATGTGTGTATATATTTGTTTAGATGCTGGAATAATTGTTTTACTCGAATTCGAATTCTCAAATACATATACATTAATTTATACATAAAATGCAAATAATGTGACTTTTAAAGATAATTTTAATAAGTACATATATCTGATATACACATACATAGTTTTTCTTTTTTTCGCGATCGAACTTAGTTAACAGCACATTAAAAGACAACAAATTTAAATAACATCTATATAATATAGTTGAATTATTTATATTTTTAAAGGATATTTGTGTACAGTGCGTGTATTTATGAGTTCTTTTTGCTGAATCTTTTATTTCTTTTATTTTTCATTCCATTTCCAGCACGCAACTGCTGCTTTAAACCAGGCTAAAAATTAATTGAAATTAAATAATTTTGTTAGTTTCCAACATGTGATAATTGCATTTAATTGACACCGAATATATGTATTTCGTTAGTTTAAGTATAGAAGTATATCAGACATTTATAATGTTTAACAGTGTCTAGAAATTAAAATTTAACTAATTCTTTTATAATACGTATTCATGTATATATAGCACAGTTCGATACTTGGACTAGTTTTGGCCCAAATCGATTCTTGGGCCATCATTAACTCAACTACAACAAATCGAGAGTTAATGAGCTTTCGTTTTTCAATCAATTTGTATTGTGATTATACGTGTTTACAGTTTAACAAGCACAGGTCTCTTTTGAAATACATTTATAAAGGTACATTTTGCCATTGATCAACTTTATATATTTTTTGAAAGAGCAGCAACAGAACTTTTATTTAAAATTCAAATAATTCAATCAATTTCAACTCAATATCGGATTACAATTTTCCATCCCTTAGTTGATATGTTAAGATAGCATTTTGATCAATATTTTTCTATAATCAGCAGCCTCAAAACACGTAGAGCATTTCAAAATAATTCTCCCTTTGGAATTTTTGGGTTTGTAGTTGTTGTTCTGGTGGTGATAGTGGGTGGTTTTTGTAGTTGTCTTGGATATAAATTTACATTTAGATATTTATTGGATTTTACTATATAATTGTTTGTTTGTTTATAATGTGCAACAGTCGTAATAAACATTTTTGAATAATTCATAGAATGTGAAACGTAAAATCAACTTGGTTTTTAACATTTTGATTATAAGTATGTGAGTACATAGTTAATAAATAGTTTTCCAACACTGGCCTGATGCTTACAATGAGTTAACTTAAAAAACGGACTTTAAATTAACATTTAGTTAACATTTTTTTGAATTTTTTTTTAGTTTTCGTTATCATTTTTCAAACAAATTTACAGCAACATTGAACTTTGATTAGTTGGAAGTTATTCTCTTTGCGTTCTTGTGATATGCTTTTTACCTTAAAGATACTTCTTGGTTGAATGAACTACGCAACAGAAGCTACATTTATCCCTGGTGAGAATGACGCGTGTCCAACACGAAAACCGCTTACAACTTACAAATCATCGCCCAGCCGATGGATCTCATCGAGCATAAAGTCCACATCCTGCTCGGTGACAGCGGCAGATGAGATGATCGACCTGAAGAAGTTTGGTCGTCGATCGTCTGGTTGATAGCCGACCATAAGAGTACCCTTCTGCATCATGCGATTCTTGATTATTGGACAGATCTGCAACGAAACAGGTTAATAATAATTATTTTATATATTTATTGATTTACATTAGTATTTATAATTTATAATCTAATTTAATTTCCTATTTATATCTTACCTTGCCCAGTTCGACTTCCCGCTTGCTGTCATGTGGCATGCCCCTCAAGCGCTTGGGCACATACCAGAAGGACACATTTACGCATTCCGGTTCCATGATCAAATAGAATCGATCGGCTTGCTCCCGAATGCGCTTCACCTGGTACTGAACCAGTTCCATGAGACGATCCTGCTGCTTCTCGAATCCCTCAGTGCCCTTGGCGCGCCATTGCAGCCAGAGCTTGAAGATGTCATTGTGGCGACCACATTGAATGACCTTATCGCCAGTATCATAGCTGATATCATAGTGCTTATCGGTCATGAACAGATACTCTGCAGACATTTGATTACAGCTGATAAGCAGACCCTGCATTGAAAAAAGGTATAATGCATAGAAGTTAGAGTATTGGAGTTGACTTTTCTCATAAGTCAAGTTGAAATTTTAATTAAAATTCCGGCTGCCAAAAGGCGCAACTGTGACCGATGGCAACATATTGCATAGAATACTAAAAAAATAGAGAGAGAGGCCAATCGGAGGGTGAACTTCTCTCGCAGGGTTGCCGAACATTTTGTGCTCATTCATTGTAATATTGAGCGACGACAACCCCTCAGACTGTCTGACAGTTGCCCGTTGTTTGGCATGAAAAATAACAGGGAATTGTTCGAAATACAATTGGAATTCTTTGGATAAACAACAAACATTGTGATATGCACAAGAATGTTGGGGAACTTGTTACTAAAAATTGGGGAAATTGCAGCATGGCCTTTCCGATTTCAGAAAGGGATGTTCTACAGGTCAAGGGGTTATTTAACTATTGTTAAATCATATATTCATCTTTGTTTTGTACTTACATCCTCCTTAAAATGAATTGTCGAGCATTGCAGCAGTGCACCCATGAGCTTATGTGGATTCCAGGTGATCGAATCGGCACTGCAAAGAGTCAAAATCATATTGTTCCACAAAAATATATTAAATGACATTCAATTACAAATTACAAACAATTAACACTAAGCTGCCTCCTTCCAGCCCCCCCGTGGTGGCAAGGACACAAGGCAAGTGCCATAAATTGTGGCAATTTCAAGCCGCAGCACTTTAATTGAATTCAAAGCGAGCACAACCCTAGGAAACCCCTGAGGGTTGACAGACGTTGCCGCCGCTAAACATCCCTGGGGGAGCTATTTACAGTTATCTACGTCTGTATGCGTGTGTGTGTGAGTGTGTGTATGTATGTGGGTGTCTATGAACATGATGCTTATGGAGTGCCTGAAAGTATGCTTCAGTTTGAGTGGCGGCATGTGCCGCTTACCGCACAAGTACACTAGAAAAAAAAATTAGTCTAAAATTCAAGTTAAAAAGTCTGGATTTTAGAATGAATCTTTTTAGTATGATATGTATATAATTGTTAAATTAACACAATATGCGCAAAATTGCAATCACTCAGCATTAAAATAGTCAATTAATTTTATTTTACCTCAAAAATTCCTTAAATCAAATTATTTGTGGAGAATAAATTAAAAAATCGTACTTGAATCGGATTGATTTTATTCCGGAACTCCGAGTATAATTTTTTCAGTGTATATATGTGTGTGCTTGTGTTTGTGCCATTTAAGTTTGTGGCAAACTTTGCATTGTTTTAGGCTTTTTCACAAACTCAGTGGAATTAAGAGCATCTCCTAGCCAGGAACCGAGAAACACCATTAATCAACTTTGGCTTAGGCCTCAAGTTGTCAGCTGCACGCGCATTTCATGATTAATTTATAAAGTGCCGAATGTTGAGCTGTTCAATTAGGACCCACAATTTGCATGCCACGAAATTGAATAGCCACTTGATGGATGGAGCCTCATCAATTTGAAAGTGTTTATGGGACATTTCCTTGACCGCAAACTGTCAATACGACGGTTACGACGACGACAGCTGCAGTGTCGACATTTGCCTAAGCTCAGCAGGATTTGGGGTTAGAGAAGGATGTTAAAGTGCACTTAGAGATTCTCTTTCCCTCTCCCACTCCCTCTTCTGCTCAACGTTTTAACTTTAAAATTAAAAATTCCTTGCACTGGAACTTCTACAGAAACAGAGTCACGACTGCCTTCTGGCTATTGTTTGGCGTAATTGTTGTGTAAGTAATGCTCACCTCCCTTTCAGGGTTGCAGATGGAAGGGTGGCAGTATGTGTGTGTGTGGCAAGGGGTGCGGGTTGAAAATCCACTTTGTTCATTTGTTTGTCTTTTACGTAAACGAAAATGCACTCGGCTTTGGGCCTTGTAATCCCTATAAGCTCTGAACACCTGATGGAGGCACTAAATGACAAATTGAGATTTTTGCCACATGTCGCTGAGAGTTTGTTTCTCTAGGGCAGAGCAGCGGGGGGAAAGGCCATTGCATTCAGTTTTGAGCGATGCGGGCCATTTGGGAGCATTTAGATTTGAATTTGCACAACAAGAGATTTCAATTTTTTGTTTTGACTGGCGAATATGAGGGCAAAATGGGCTGAAAAGGGCCAAACAACAAGATGAATGAGTTGAGCTATAGAATTAGAAATGAGTGGAAGTAAAATAACTTAAAGATATACTTGAATTTATTGATTGTCTGCCTTCATTTTAAATTTAAAATTGAAATTTAATTCGATAAAGATTAAACTGAAAATAATTTAATTTAAAAATAAAAAAATAAAAATAAAATAATTAACAATGTCCTCATGTATACCAAATAATATAATTATAAATAACAGTAATAATAATAATATCAGTAATAGTAATAATAAGAATTATAAGAACTGACTTATCATTTAAATTGTTCAACCTAAGTTATTTTCTTTAGACTTTAAACCTGAATGTATTCTTAAACTTAAGTATGACTAGCGTCTTAACTTATAAGACTTGTCTTGTAGCGCTAGGAATCAAATCAAATAAATAAATAAATAAAAATAAGAAAGTGAACCTATGATAATATATAATATTTTCTTAGGAAAAAACGGGTATACTTTCTTATAATATTTTTAGAATATCTTTAAAAAATATGCAAAGCAATGTATGTGGAAATATTGTCTGTTTTTAATTTGAAACGAAGATTATTTTTTTTTAAGCATGAAATTAATTTAATTCTTCATTTTTGCCTTTTTAATATTTGGAATATTTTGCTGGCAAAATAAACCTATCTTATCTGTAAGCCAACTTAAAGTCTTTTTTAAAATATATTATCATTTGGAAACAGTTTATAATAATCTAAAAATAAATATTTTTTGGAAGATAAACTTTACTTACCGTTCCACGCCTGTAAATCTGGGATGACGATGTTTTCGCGACATCAACAAACCGCCGCCCCAAGCAGCCTGCAAATGAAAGATCAAGGCATTGTTTTATGAATATATTTCTTTCCATCTCACACTCTCTGTCTCTGTCTCTCTCTCTTTTGTTACTCACATCGATGTGCATCCAGCAGTTGTACTTCTGACAGATATCCGCAATGCCATTTATATCATCAAAGGCCCCGAGGACAGTTGTGCCTGCCGTGGCATTGACGAAGAATGGAATATCGCCCTTTGCCTTGCGCTCCAGGATCAGACGCTCCAGCTCGGAGACAATAATCTTGCCGTGCTCATCGGATGGCACCACGACGCAGTTATTGGTGCCGAGACCGCAGACAGCAGCACAAGATTTGATCGAGTAATGGCATTGTTCCGAAGTGAACATGACCAAAGTGCCAGGCAAACCAGCAGATCCTTGCTCCTTATAATTGGGGAACATCTTGTGACGAGCGGCCAAAAAGGCGTAAAGATTGGAAATGGAGCCACCAGGTGCTAAGATGGAGTCACCACCTGACCAGCCAATGATCTCACGCATCTTGGTCAGCACCACGGTCTCCATTAAAATGAAAACCGGAGCGATCTCATATGTGAACATGTTGGTATTCGCAGTGGCCGTCAACCATTCGCCAGCCATGGAGATCAGATCCAAACCGTTCGACAGCTGATTGAAGAAGTGAGGATGGCCTGGGAGACAGGACAGAAAACATAATTCGAGTTGTTTAATGTAGCTGAAAATGCCTTCCGCTTTTCCATCTTCGCCATTTTCGCCATGGCTGTCAACTGGAGCTGCCTAAGCTGACAGCAGATGTGCCTGGCAGCTCTGTTGTGCTCTCTCTGCTTTTATTATACTTTTTTGTTTTATTAAAAATATTTCAGCTGAAACAAAGCAACAAACGGGGTCGACACGCCCCCTTCTACTGCTTCTGCCTGACTGGCGTTCAATACAAGGCCGGATGTGCATACGTTCAAGGGCAGACAATGTTGTTAGTATTCTTTTTTTTTTTGTTTTTGAGGGTCAGTAAAATCAATAGGCTTGAGTCCTTAAAGCGCCAAATCTTCTTGTTTGGCATCCCGCTCCTCTCTTTACCTCGAAAGTGTCTTTAATTGCTCATTTATTGCAGCTAATTGCGACTTGCTACACACACACACACACAGAAAGAGAGAAAATCCCACGAAAAATCACAAAATGCTTTCAGTACAAGTTCAGACAACAATCGAACAAGAGCATCAGGAAGCTGTCGAACGTCCCCTCGCTAAATGTTCGTCCTGGGCGAACCCTTCGATGTCGCTTTGGGCGTCTGTCAGTTCACATCTTGAGTGCCATAAGTCGTGTGATTAAAATCCCATTGCCCACAAGGCTAAATCCACCCACACACACACACACTCACACACATATTTTGAATGTATCAGCGTCGGCATTCAAACATTTCAATTTGCCCATGTGGCCGCAGCTGCCACGAAGATGTGGCACGACTCGAGAGTCGCACCCTCGACCTAGACACGAGGCAAAGGCCCAGGACAAGCCAGGAGAGGCCTTAGACCGTCAGGCAGTCAGTCATTCATTCGCATCAAAGGATCAGGAATGCAGCGAGTCAGAAAATAACAACGGATTTTGATTAAAGCTCCCCTTTTATAGAGTCGTCGACTCTGCACAGACATGCCTCCTGTCTCTGTTTCTCTCTCTCTCTCCCACTATTCCCTCAGTCATTGCCATATCATGTTTCCCTCGTGGCAGGCTGAGCATTATGTGAGATTATGGATCATAAATGGGATTTATATCATGCCAGTTTACGCAAAAATGTTGCGTCCGCTACTAAAAAGGAAATTCCATTGTCGAAACTTTGAATATCCTGGTGGAGATTTCAATTTGTGGATTTTGTGAATTTGTTTTACGATTGAAAATTAGCTAGTTGACAGTTTTCTTAAAATGAAGAAATATTCCAATAAAATTACTTCAAGAGAATATAAAATAAATTCCAAATTCGCAGCATTCTACTTAAATATTGAATTCATATCAAATCTTTGTTTCTGGTCTGAATAAAAAATATTTCAACTCACATTCCAATTTTATATTTTCCTATGTTCGCTACTTTCCTACTTTGCGAATTTTATTTTCGATTTAAAATTAGCTAGTTGACAGTTTTCATAAAATGATGAAATAACCCTATATGATTACTTCAAGAAAATATAAATAAAGATATAAGATAAATTCTTAATTTGAATTCTGCTTATATTTTTAATTTCCTTTCCATTCAGACTTTTAATAATAAGTCTTTGTTTTTGAGCATATCCAAAATTATTTCAGCTCATATTTTCTCTATTTTTTTACTCCGAAAACCACAATCAGAGCTTAATTCTATTCATCTAAAAGTCAAAGAATAATCAAATCTTTGCTTATGCAGCTACTCCCTTGATTACATAGCCCTGGTCTAGTTTTAATTCAATTTTAAGACAGATCTCCTGTTCCTGAAATTTCATCTACAAGGCAGAATAATTTCCTGAGTTCCCAGAGCCAAGGGAAAGGAAGTGACGGAAGCTCACGCAGTTTCCTCGACAAGGCCGCAGTTTCCGGGGGTGCTTATTATCGATACTCCAAACACAATTGCGGTCACGTGCGCTCTCCGGCTCCCCATGACAATGTCCTCCTGACAGTGTCCTGACCACCCCTTGCATTAATTTTCAATGAAATCAGGCGCATATTCAACATCAATAAAGCAAAGAAAAATAAAAAGGAACGTGCGAATGACTTTTGGCTGCTAAAGCCGCCAGTCAGAACCCTTTTTGCCGATTTATGATTGATGGCAAATGAGATTTGGAGATTTAAGCGCACTTCGTCGAGAGAGAGAGACGAGAGTGTGTGTTTTTGAAAGGTGTAAACAACAACAAGGGAGGAGCACAGCTCAATGGGCCATAAAATGGCATTGTCTGTTGTCTGTGATCTCCTCGGCAGCTAATGTGCTTATCTACAAGGCTGCACACTTTGTGTCCTAATGCGACCGCAAGTTCCTTGGGCACGCGCCCTGAAAAGTATGCTAAATTATCATCTCTCTCTTTCCCCATCTGTGTCTCTCTCTCTCTTTCCGTCTGACAAGCATATGCTTTGTGTTTGGCCTATGCAAATTTATGCAGAGACAAATTTGATTAACGCCAACTGGTTGACTGTGTAAACACTTGATAAGCTACCCCTGGGAAGGTCTCCTTCCCTCTCCCCTTTCTGTAATTTTTCTCATCTGAAACTTACCCGTCTTCACTTGATACTTCAGCGTTGTGGCACAATCCTCGATCAGCTGCTGCAGCGGCAACGCCCTGTCGGGCACATCCAAGTCCAGCAGTCGCTTCATGTCCTCCGGATGATGAAAGTCCAGCACCTTCTCATTCCGATCGTTTGTGGCCTTCACAAAGTCCAACAACACATCGACTACTTTCAGCAGAAATTCACGTGTCTCAGGTCCTGCACTCACTGTCGTTGGCATCAGATCTGCGATAAAAAAGAGGCACAAAGAAAATATAAAAATAAAAAAGAATATGTGTTCTCTTTCTATCTCTTATCGCTGGGCATAAAAAATAAAGAGCGTACGCTGCTGCTGACAGCGTAAATGACTTTTTGCCTTATCTGGCCGCAAGTCCTTAGTTTGATATATGATTATTATTGTTATGATGATTTGTGACACAGCTTTGCCATTGAAATTGAAACTGACGGTGTGCCATAAAAAACAGATTTCATTTCAATACCCTAACGTTAGGACTTGACATGAAAAGAGGGTACTTAAAGTTGGTAAGTAATACCTTAAGAAGATAAAATGTAAGGCAAAGTTTATTTTGAAAATTTAATAAAGTGGGAACGCTAAAAAAAAATGTATTAAAACGAAATTCGATATTTTAATCATTCTATTACTATTAGTTTTTAAAATTTTGAAAAACGGATTATCTTTGACAAAGTTATTAAACCTTGATCTTATTGTTGACCTAGCAACTTTACAAATCATAATTTTTGTTCATTTTGGCATAATATTTAACATGGAAATTAAAAGTCAAATTTAAGTATTGTTTAATACTAATTAGGACATTTAAATTTTTTTTTTTAATTTTTTAATAATAATAAGAATAAAACTTATTATTTTACATATTTCGATCATTTATAGTTTTATACGCCAAAAACAAATTTTGTTTTGCTTATAAAACTTACAAACTTAATGTTTTTATTTAATTCTGTCCTAATTACTGTCATAAATTACTTTAAAAACATCTGCAATAAGGGTATTCATACATCTGCCCACCAAATACTCTACTTAATATTTATAGGATACTTTACATTTTACAGCTGGCACTGTAAGTTTTTACTGAGCTGCTTGGACAGTGGTATTTTTTATGGCTTACAGCCATATGCCGCATTAGCGAGCTTTGGCTTTATGGGTGATGTGCCCCATGCTGTGGCAAGGTTACTTCGCAGCGGGTGTGGCTTGTCCTTGGCTATAGCTGTGGTTGCTGCTATTAATTGCCTGGCTTTATAATAAAATTAATGTTGGATAGCCCAAGATGGTTGGTGGACTTCTTCTTAATCAATTGGAAACTTAACGTTGCGCATGATTGTCATTAAAAGGGCATCAAGTGAAGCCTGGCAAATTTCAATTCAAATAAGCGGCAACTTCAATTCCTATTCCCTCCCCCTCTTGGAAAGGACACCAGTTCCCGCCTGCTGCAGACAAATTGTAGCAATTTCGAAATTCCACAAGTTTACAGCAAAGTTAAATAAAATTTAACGTGCCATCGTCCCGTGCGCTTAATGTCAAGCACAGCCGTGGCCAGGACTCGCATTGCTCACAACCCCGAGCACAGAGATCCTGATCCTTCCCATACATGCGTATGCTCTGTCTCACTCTCACATGTAAGCGTGCGTAATATCCTGTGACTAAACGGTTTATGTTTGTTGTGCTTTCAATTTCGTGCACGCGTCTGGCAGCACCTTATGCTGTATGTCCTGCCAACAGGACAACGACAACGACGACGGTGGTTGGTGGCTGCCTTTGACTTTTGCTCATTCGCTACGTCCGTCTGTCTGTCCGTCTATTTGTCTGTATGTTTGTCTGTCTGTTTGTTTGCTGGCCCAAAAATCTGTTACAGTTTCACGCATCGACGAAGCCAAACGGCGCAGCAATTTATCAAGGTCTCCTGCAGGAGCTGTAACTGGCAGCGAATGTCCTAAACAGCCTGCCGACTTGTCCTCCTCCCACGTGTTTGCTGTCCTTCTATGAGTGCGTCCTTGTGGGTGTCCTTTGCAGCGTTTTGTTTGCCAGTGTCAGTTTAACACTCTTATTTATTATTTACTTAGCAAATAAGTGCGTTTAGAGTATGTGAAGGAATTGTATAAGTACAAGTAGCTAAAACGGCTTAAGCTAGTAATCATAATCATCTTCTAAATGATTTGGGAATGGTTAAGCACAAGTTTAGAATTATTAAGGCTCAATCTCAGACACAGGTGATGCGCCCTTACTTTGGAGAGCACTTTTTTACTGTCTTGCTCATAATTCTAACGAAATTCTAATTTAACTTCTAATTAGAATGCCTTCAAAATTAATTATGTATTTGGGACTTAAATATAATTAAGTAAAATATAAAATTGTGTTAGGAATTAATGTGTTTTATAACAAGATAATTATCTTTAATGAGATATAAATTTGGGAGACTTAACACCGTTTTATGAAATTAGGTTTTCATTTAAAAAAATATAAAAATGTAATATTAAAAATTTTTTTTTAATTTTTCCCGAATTTTTTCAAATTAAATTTTGGGCATATAATTATTTAATTAATTTTATTTTTATATAAAACTGGACTTAAAGACTTAAAAAATACAATACATACATTTTGGTCCATTGTAATATATTTATAAGTATAATAACAATTTCTTTACTCACCATATGCCGTTAGTTTACCCGTCCTATCGGAGAGTTTATACCCGTTCGGATTAAGCGACATTTTCTCCTCTGCAACAAAATGAAAAGTATTTAATAAAAAATCAAAAGCATTAATATGTATATTTAAAATCAATGTCGCCTAAAAGCAGGCAATGATTCAATGAGCAAATGTTATGCAATTGCAGTTGCAATAACCCTGAATGCAATATGCAAATGGCAATTACCAACAAAGTGTTACACAATCGAAAACTGAAAATAGATACATACACGTTCAATTACATAATCAACAAAATGATAGGAGGATGGGGAGTGCAACATTTGAGTAAATAAACAGAAGGAGAGCTACATATATAACATTCAGCTAGGCACAAGGACAACTGAAGGACAAAATTGGTGTGAGTTACAGCCTTATGTACATGTAGATATTTCCTATCTCAGCAATGGCAATGCATATACACTGATTTCATATACTCAAAATGTACTATATATATAGAGATAAACGCCATCTGCATTTGCGCAGTGAGTGTTAAGCTAATTTCCTCCGTCTATGTGTTGAGACAGGATGTATATTCAGGATAAGAAGGAAGAGGAAAAAGGAGAAAGGAAGGAGAAGGCAGCGCGACAGCTGCTGCGATGGCAATGTGAAAAACCTTAAACCTGAACTGAACTTATATAACAGACACCTCCAAGAATACGAGAATTATGAAGTGGAGTGTATATAGGATATCTTACCGATTATCCTGCGGATATCGTCGATGTATTGCTTTAGATAATTCACTTTGGCTGCGTATACGTAATAACGTGTGGATACCAAAAAATGTGCGATAATAACAACAAAGATAACAACAAACAAAGTGACGAAGTTTTGGCGAATGAATTAAGTTAAGTCTTGTTTAATTTACTACTCAGTTAGTTGGTTGATCTCAGAGATGATCTAGAATGCAATTAGATGTGTTCGACTGACTGAAGATGACAGCAACTACAAATACGAGTTACAACTTACAAAACTCGCGCGTTTATTTAACTTTAACTTTAACTTGAACTGTTACTTCAACTGTTACTTGAACCGAACGGGACGGAACCACTTGGCTAACTGTAACTGGATATTTTGGCCGAAACTGTAACGGTTGTTGGCTTTGGCGTTGGCGTTGCAAAAAGCAGCTACACTCGCTGACGATCTGCGGAGCTCTGAGCAGCAGCATCCGCTTGGGTTGCCTACGATGCCTTGCGATGTCACGCATTAAATCGTTACCTACACCTACATACATACACATTCGAACACCCACACACACACACATACATATACATTTGCTAGTGACATAGTATGTTGCATAACCTTCAACAACAACATTGGCATTTCGGGGGCCTTATGTATGGTCACATCTCTCTCGAATATACATATATGCAGATATGTGTATTTGTATTTGTTGCCCGCTTTTGGCGCCAACAATGACGTCACGGCCATTTCGGGCAACCATCTTGGCTCCTTGTACATGGGGGCGGAGCTACCAAAATGGGCGGCAGCATATCCAACAGATACACACCAAAAATAAACTCCATTGCGCAGGCTCTACCAATCAAAGGGGAATTTTCCACCCATCCCCAATTTCTGACAAAGTGTTGAATGTTTTTTCAACAAATTTAAGTGCCATGCCTTATTTGTTATTGTATGTATTTTTTTATTCTCTTTCACTGTCCTCTGTCAGGCACTTTGTCTGTTTTTGCCATGCGATGTGGCAGAATGAAAAGCTAATTAACAAACTAATTTTGCAACTGTTTTTGACATTTACAATGCCAAAAGTTTTTTATTGCCCTTTTGGGCTGTAGAAAAAGAGGAAAACGCAATTTGTGCAAGTGCTAACAGAAAAACACTGTAGCAAAAAAAGTAAATAAAAATATATATACAGATACATACGAAACTTCTATGTGCAAGTCTACAGCGCAATTTATAGATTTTTCAAGGCACTAGGAAATTTAGGTCAAAGCAGAGCTCCGTAAAATAGAAGTAGGGAAATGCAAACACCTACACAGATTTTGACACACACACAACACACACACACATACACACATGCATGTTTTGCAAGATGGCCGCCAGTTGGCCAAGGCCCAACCCAAAAGAATTCAATTGCGTTATTCGCAATTGAATGATTTCCATAGCATACTTTTGAGCGCCTCCTACACAAACACACACCCACACACACATGTGCAAAAATAGCAAAGTTATGTAACATTGAACGATGAACGATGACAGTCTAAGCTCAGCAAAAAATAGAAGATGCAGCTGCAAAGCGACCAACACTTTTGACCAAGTTGCCAGCAAACAGAGAAACCAACAAAAGTATCTTTTAACTTGGCTTGCTTATCTGACAACATGCAGGCATCGCTTGTGGCCCACAAAACTTTTGGCAGCCTTTAAGTGTCCAGCCTTAATGTATCTGTGTATTACAATGCTTAGATTTATTTATCTTGTCTTTAGTTGTAAAAGAGTCTGTTCTTTAATTGAATTTCTGCGTATCATAACCTTAAATTTTCTTTTATGTCTTTAATTGTTTGGATTATCAGCATTGTTTTGAAATGAAAAGCTAAGCTAATTTAACAGGTTTTGTAATAACTCTGAAGCTAAGCAGACCGTTAAGTATTTTCCAGCAATTAATTGCATAATAGAAAATTTATTATATCATAAAATTATTATTATAAATTTATTATATAAAAAGCTCGTTTTTAAGCTCAAATATTTTAATAAATTCTCATATTTCCAAAAATCCAAATCTCAAGTTTAGAAGGTTCGCCAAAATTAATCAAACATAAGAAATTATCTCATTAAAATATGAGTCCTTTTTGTTGAGACCCTTTGATTTGATTTGAGTTTCAATTATTGGTCTGCAATTTACAGCCTGTTAATATTAATCCTCTTATTAATTAAATCCCCTGCATTAATGCGTTCTATTGTTTATTATACAAGTACATATTGTACGACCAATAATTGTTATCTGTTTGAATAGCTGACAGGTTGAAGCTTATCGAACTAGAGCTAAAATGCCATCAATTATAATTAGGTGCTCCTGGTTAACTCTTATCTCCGATTAAAGGCAACACACCACCAGCATGTGTCGAAATAATAGCATATTCACAGCTAACATGGTCTTACCCAGTTTGATAAGGTTTTTATTATGAGTGTTTATATAAAAATAATATTGTTTTATGTCTGGTAACACATCTGGCCAATTCAGTTTATTGGTAACTTTCATCGTCCATCGTTTAATCGGAGCGCCTTTTAAAACAAGCTCAATTTTCCAAAGAATTCAATTCTAGTTTGAGCATTGATGTGCCAAGCTAACAAGTGTAATTCAAATTTATTTTGTATGAGTTAAATCAAATTTTCTATAAATTGTATGTCTATCGAGTGAGAAGTAAGTGTAACAAATTTGTGTATTCTGACAAATTTGTGTATTAAAAAATGCCAAATGATTGCCTGACAGAAAGTCTTTCTCAATGAATGGAAGTGCTTTATTTTCTTTGTGACTAACGTAATTTATTATAGACTAAAAGCATTGTGCCACGAATTCAACCGAGGGAATTGTTATAAATCTATGTAATTTGTTTGTGACTTAACCACATTTTCACACCCAGTATTCATTGGTTGCAAGGGTATTTTAAGGCAAAAGAAGCATCTACACTGATATAAAAAAATAGTTTTAATCAAGAATATGGCCTTAGTTCTTTTTTAAAAAGACAACAGCGCGAAATATTTCAAATCATAATTATTCAAACAAAATACTTTATTTTTTTTTGATAATTTAAGTTTTTGAAATATTTTTAAAAACAATTTTTTTTTTTAAATTAATTTCTTTGTCACAAAACTATGAATTATCGTCTGAAAAATGGATCAAGAAGAAAATAAAATGTGTTTATGAAACAGATTTCTAAATATTAAGACGAACATTTCGGCTGAAATCTTTTTATTTATTATTATGATTCATATGTAATAAGGCCTTCATTTCCAAATATACATAGAAACTGGAATTCTGAAGGTTATCTCAAGGGCATTCCATAGTCGAGTACTTGCGACTGCAATTTTCTCACTTCTTTTTCAATGATTTCAATTAACACTGCAGCCTTGTGGTCAGCCCTGGAAACTGCCTCGATGATTGTTTAACTTGCCACAAAAAAGCGCAGCCAAGGACTTATGTAAATGAATGGAATATTTACCTGGCTGTGCTTGCACGTAGCGCAGATAGGCTCTATAACCCAGATAGGCCAAAATATTTAAAACCTTTGCAGTGTTTTCGTTTCCGTCAAGGAAAAAGCCAGGAAAAAACCACACGAAAAAGCGTCAAAAAAACAAACTACCAAAGTTAATTAAAAAGCGGACGCAGCTGCAACTTTGAAACCGGAAAAATTACGAGTATATAGTATATATATACCCCAGAGCCAAAAGGAGTATAGAGTTTATAAGGATGTGTCTGCGCTCGCTGGCAACTTCCAACTGTGGCACGGACACGCGTCCAGGCAGAGTATCTGCCAAAAACAACAACAAGATTAAGTTGCCCCACGGAATGATGGTGTCAGTGAAAAAATCGATGGTTTAGGCAGCCAAGTGCAATAATTTTAGGCAACTAGAACTGGGATTAGGGCATAACAAAGGCGCAAATCCATTGAGTTTAACAAATCAAGCGCAGAGAATTCCAATGATGGAACAAACAATAGACTCAATGCAACGGCGTGTTTGGTGTTGTTGCCTACTTTCAGGCGCGCGATAATTGCATTTTTAGCGCAATTGCTTCTATTGTGCGAGTACATGCCGAGTGATAGATGGGCTGGGCTTAGAGAGGGGCCAAGTACGTAGGTGTCTTACTTGTGCCACCCATGTCTACAAATTACATTACACATACCACATGTAGAACGGCCATGATTATGTTACATATGTTGCCTCTCTCTTTCTAGCTGCTGGCATACAGCATGTTTCGACTGCTATTGGCTGTTGCCGTGCTGTGCTGTGCGCAGTCGCTGGGCGCCGTGACGTCACAGCATCCACGGCAGCTGCTGCAGGCTTTGGGGGATGCTACAAAAGCGCTGCAAGCAGCACAGCGAAGCCTTGAAGACGCGCTGCAAAAGTCGCCGTCGCCAACTGCCACAGACGTCAGCGTAGTTCAGGATTGGAGTTTGGTGTGTAAAGAGCTCTGCGGGTAAGTTCAAGAGTTCTTCAGCAACTTCAACTTTGGCCTAAAAGGCCCAAATCAAATCTTATCAGATAAATGACTGTATGTGGGTGTGTGTGTTTGTGTGTCGTGTCAACATATTAATGTACTTTCAAATCCGATTAACATTCGCGCTGTCACTATAATTGACAAATTATACAAAATCAACTCAAGAACATCAGTTTATATACTTTTTGACGGCTTTTAAAGAGTGAAATGTGCCAAGTGATATGACCAGACATTGGTATTTCAAGTGCTTCCCAAAAATGCCAGATAGCATGCGTGAATATTGCCAAAAATATGTCTAAGACGGCGACTATATCTATTTCGATTTCAAGTGCTAACACGTTCTTTATTTTATTTTTCTGGTGAAATCTTCAGAGCTGGCCTCGGCGTTACGCCATGTGCGAATTACTGCCCCAAGTCTGGCATTGGAATGGTAAAGATCCTGAACACAAGTTTTGATTTGGCTAAATGCGCGCAGCTGACTGGAACGCAAAATGGTAAGAAAACTGTCTTAAATTCTGTAAAATTGTTTCTATAGATGCATGAAGTAATTGCTGAAATTATTTATATTTCTCTGAAATAATTTCTTGAGCATTATAATGTTTTAAAAATGAGAGTAGAGAAATCTTTTAAATTAATTACGAAATATTGAAGATATTTTATTTTATGTCTTTCTGAAAAAAATTTCTTAATGACTTTATTAGTAGAGCATGCTAATTTCGCTTTATTATTTAAAATTTCTTTACCTTATTTGGATTTATTTTAATTACTAGTTCAGCAGCTAAACAGAAATAAAAATATTTAAAGTTTAAAAATTAATAATTATCCTCGAAAATGTTCTCCCTTATTTCTACAGGCACTGAGTGCAAAGGAGGTGACACCGTCAAATCCTACGGCGATCGATTGTGTTCGAGTTTTTGCCACCAACGCCGTCGCACGTTGCACGGATGCAGTCCATGTCAGTTGTTGAGTATTTCGGAGGAGGTCAGTACAGAGCAGAGTGTGACTACACATGGTTCCGGAACGGGCGCTAAAGTAATTCCAAGATTCCAACTGGCCATGGGAAAGATTGAGGCCAGTGCTGGGGGAGATGCAGATACGCCGGATTGGAACGAAATGTGCAAGACTCTCTGCAAGACTGGCGATGGCGGGTCTTTGTGCAACTGCGATCTATCGCCGTTCTTCAACTGAGCTTCACCAGGCTCAGGCTGCAGGTGTATAGATCGCAACAGATTATATATGCAACTATATAATATTTCGTTGTCTTTTTGTTGTACACTCAAAAAAACAAAACAAGCAAACTAAAAACTAAAATCTAAAAAAAAAGAAAACATTTAATTTGGTGTCGCACTCTGCGACAACTTTCGATTTGTGTTAAATGCTAGTGTTGTCTTTATATTCACTGTTGTTAATTGCGAAAGTTTAGTTGAATTGTATTGTATAAATGCGAAATAAGCACAAAAGTAAATCTATACAAAAAAGAATATATAATTATATATGTGCGGCTCAATGAACGAACCGACATGAGCAAAAAACAAAACAACAAAAACAAAATTCCCTATGCGAATCAATTAATTTATAACTAATTTCAATTAAAAGAAAAGAAAAACTAAAGTAAATAAGAACACAACATACATAATAACAAGCAAATCAAATCAACACAACACAACAAAATTAAAGTTCTCAGCTCGTAAGCGGAAACAACAACAAAATCACAAAAGGGCTTCCAGTGCTGCAATGGCATCTTGAGAGGATCGATCTTCGGTCCCCAGATCCAATTGTTGGCACAAAACCAAACCTAAGGATTAGTTGTAGAGGAGCTAGCTGGAGGAGAATATCATAATGCGTAGAAATCACAACCAATTAATATCAAAAATACACAACATATCGTCGTGAAAACAATTATTTACATACTACTACTATAAAAATTACTTATCACTTTTGTTTAATGGAATCAGCATATCAATTTTACAAAGGCAGAAGGAAAAATTGATAAATTTATTTGAGTTTTAATTACAAAAAAATATATATATATAAATATATATCAGCAAAATCAGCATCAATTATGTGTCACAATTATAAATGTTAACCAAGAGTTTAGTGTTGGTTATTAAACAAATCAAATATAAATATATATATGTATGAATATGATATATATATATATAGCTAAATTGGTCTATACAAAAAGAAAATGAGTTGCGATTGCAAATCAGAGGCTCATTGATATGAAAAGGGAAACTGGCAAAGTTTTTCGATGAAGACATTAATTAAATAAGTGTATTTACTGCAAATATCTCAATGTGCAAACTAATATACATATAACTATAGCTATAAATATATAAATATGCTAAAAAGTGTTTGGAAGACATTTTTTCGCATTTCAGCAAACAACAACAAGCATTTTGGAAGACATGCGTCAATTGCGATACCAACATCTCTTGCAATTAGTTTCTTAAGAGCTTAAGCATAGTATACAAAACATAAACAAAAAACAAAAATAACAAATTATCATTTACCTATATTTAAAGGCTAGCACACGTTGTTGTGTTAAACGCGACGCTGTGACAGACAATAATTAAATATAAAAAACAATTTGAAGGAGATGCAAATCCATTCATACGAATGGTTTTTGTATGTGTAAAGTTTGGCTACACTGAAAAAAAATTAAACATATTTAAACTATAAATGTTAGTAAATATTCATAATCTGGCACTCTATAAATGTTTGTAATTGCACAATTAGTTACAGAAGATTATGAAAACAAAAAAACAAAAATTGAGGCATAGTTAAATATCTTTTCAGAGCACATTTATTTACCATTTATTGCGGCTTCAATATATCAATGTGTAGCATGTTTAAGCATTATTCACAAAACATTATATTCTAGTAAATATTTAATATTAGTAATGCACTTTACATTTATGTATATGTATATGTGTTAGGCGTTGCGTTTCTGCCATGAATACAGCGGCCAAAAAGAGTCTTAAATCGCTCAAATAATAAGTAATAATCATTATAATAATTATAAAGTAAACAACATTAAGTAACAACATCATCAATTACAAAAAAAAAAGTCAAATCTTTGGTTTAATTGTAACTGGCATTGAATTGATGTCACCAACAGTGTAACATCAGCAACAAGAGAGATAGTTATAATAACTTAAATTAGCTGAAAATAAATAACAACTATTATAAACACAAGCTTAAATAGGGTAGTCGAAATCCATGCAAAACACCACAGAACAGCCGTAAAAACGAAATTTAAAGACAATTCCATATTAATAACCGTAACACATCACAAACCCTACATAAAAGTCAAATATATTATGTGTTAAATGTTGTAAAGCCCCTCTAAAAACAAATTGCGTTTTATTTACACTTACGTCCACAGGAAATGATTTTTCTAAAAATCATAGAATTTATTTATCAAAACTTCTTTACACTCGATTTTGAACTCTTAAAAATTGGTGTAAGCTTGGATGAGCAATTTGATCACCTAATTTCTTCTACATTTAAATTTAGAAAACTTCAAAATATTTAAAATTTTGATTTTTTTCATGTCTACCGCTGTTTTGCAAACTTCTCATAACTTTGTCAAATCTTAATCAATTTTGATAATCAATGTCTTTTCAATAAATGTTCGACCTCATTATTGATTCTACATTTAAATTTAGTTATTTTAGAAATCTTCATTTCAATTTTAAAATGTTCTATATTTTTTTTCGTACTTACCGCTTAAAATATTTTTTTTAACTTTGTAATCTCATAACTTTATCAAATCTTTGCCGATTCGCATTAAGACTAAGCAAGTTTTTATAATATATTTTTTTTTCTAATTTTCGCTATTATTTCCATACCTACTCCGTAAAATATAATTTCGAACTATCGTAGCCGAATTTTTGATGGGCAATCAAATCAAATCGTGAACTTGATCGACGAACGACGCGTCCGTGCTTCAGAATTAGGTTTTTGTATGTTTTTTTCTTGTCGCTTGTTTGTTCTTCGTCGCTCGCTGCTCAAGTTCGTGCTCGTTCTGTCTGCAAGAGTTGAAAGTTGAAATTGAAAATATTATTGGCACTTCTTGCACCGATTTGTTTGGTAAACTACCAATTAATTATTTAAATTTATTTATATTCGTTGGCATTTGTTACACAAAGTCGGATTTAATTTCTTTCACTCACGTTTGTTGTTTACGTTCTTCTTCTGCACGTCTTGTTTTTCTCTCGTCCGCGCACATTTTTCGTTTGTAAAGAAGAAGAAGAACATGCGAGCGTCACTCACACACACAATGTCCAGTTTTTCTGTTAAGCAGTTTTTCTGTTAAGCAGTTTTTCTGTTAAGCAGTTTTTCTGTTTTTCGGCGCCATTTTAGCTCATGTCAGAAAACAAACAGAAATTAAACACCAAATCGTAAAATATAATTTCGAACTTGCGTAGCCGATTTTTTGATGGGCAATAGAGCTTGCATTTGAACTGCTTATACACAAATTACGATATTGAACTGCTTGCTTTGCGACACAGGGCAAGCAGTTTTCAGCAAAGCTTTGAGGAGTTAAAGCTCTCTCTAACAGAATGTTAACAGTTGTTGAGTGCATTTTTTGAAATGTTTTTTATTTTTGGCTCTTTTTTAATCAATTTGGCTAATTTTTTGTTTGTTTTTGGCTCAATCTGATTTTTTTTAAATGGCAACGTGATGGTAATTAAAATATCTTTATTTAAATTTGTTAATATATTTATTTTTTCAATATTTTCGTACGCATTTTATAAAAGAAAATATACTTAAACTGGACGTGTTTGTAATATATATAAAAATTAAGATATTAGCATTTAATCATTTAGTTGTTGTGTAAAATTATTTAACAAAAATGTTCGGCAAGTTCAGTAGTACTCATCATATGCCAAAAGTGTTCTTGAGTTATAAATTTTAACTAATTTGCCATAAACAAGGAAGATTCAAGTATTGTGCTTGACGCCTAAGACATCAGTGTCCGTTTCTTCTTGTTAAGTACAAAATAAGGCTAGTGTGGCGCGTTTTACAAGTGTTTGTTTGTTTTGCTTCCGATTTAGGGATTGTTTTGAAACAAATTGAGAACGGAAATCAATACGCTAGTATAACAAACATATAGATCATTGCGTATAAGTTCAGTATTTAGTTTATACAATTTTTAATATTTCCCATATGCATATTGAACGTGTTGTTGTTCGGTTAGCAAAATTTGTTACTTATCAATGCTTATAAAAGTTTACATTATTACAGTTACAATTGGCAAGTATAAGTTTAAGTATTTGTTGTTTCTGTCGTTTGTCACTCTTGTATGTCATTAAAGTATTAGTAATATCGCGAGTTGTCATATTGTTGAGTGTCTTTTTATCTGGTCTTTAAGTAATGTTTACCGCGAATATCCCCCTGGTATTTAGTTTGACTCTTGGGCCTTGTAGACCTGAAAGTGAACAGCTAGCTAATCGACATACGATTAGTGAGACGTCTTCATCATTCGCCTGCCAATTCATCAATGCGACAGCGCACGGCGTGCTCCAAAACCTCCAGACTGGAATAATCCAGCTCCTTGATCAGACACAAGCACGCTGACAGCAGGTTGGAATTCTAGGAAAGAATTGAGCAAGCTAAGTTATTCATTCATTCATCTTAAGGCTTTAAAACAGTTACTCACCCGATTGACAGGCCGTCGATGAACTCCGGAATAATGATTCAAAACCGCGGCCGACACATTGCTAACCGAATCACTGAAGCGACCCGAGGGTCTATAAAAGTAGAAATTAAAGATTACAATCGACTGTAGAACGATTGATAAGATTATTCGCTGTCTATACCTTGATCTGGATCGCTCTTCCTCATATTCCCCGCCATTCTCCCGCGTACTGCCATTTCGATAGGTCCTCGGGTCCCGCACTGCGTCGCTGCTGCTGCTGCTGCTGCTGCTGACAATGCAGCTGCATTTGGCTGCCATAGGGATTGTGATGCACCTGAGGCGGCTGATGCTGCTGATGCTCCTCCCACTCGGTCAGATCGGTTTGACTGTGCCGATAATGGGCTGGATATGGAGAACGGTCCGACTGATAGTATTCCTATGTTTAGAGAGGAATACCACAATCAAAAGGCGCAAGTGTTTAAATTAATTATTGACTGAGATTCGTAAACTTCATTTAATTCCGTCAGTAACATAAAAATATAAAAATTATTATATTTCTGTAACGATGCTTACCTTCATCGAGTGTGAGGATATGCTGGGTGGCAGAGGCGTTGGACGCACCTCTCTGTAACCAACATGTGGACTCTCCTGATCAGAGCCCGGTGAGTGCTATGCGATTTAGTTGTTGTTGTTGTTGTTAATAGTGTGGTGCGTTTTAGTTGTTGTTTTTGTTGTTGGTTGTTGGGAAGGGAGCACAAAGAAGTCGTTAATTGCCATTTTAGTATCAGATCACAACTCATATTACGAAATGCTGAGCTTATTGTCGACTCTACACTTGAATCCCCAAAAATGTTTACAATTCTGGCATTGGGCCTAACTCTTTTTTGTTGTCTTGCTTTTTCTTCTTTGCGTTTCTGTTTCTGCTTTTCATAATGACCCATTTAATCAGTTTAAGTTTTTGGGTTTTGTGGCAATTATGTTGTTGCTGCTGTTGCTGTTGCCTCGTCTCGGTTTCAGTTTCTCGCTCTCTATCTATGTGTGCTCAAAGTCAAATGTTGTTGGCGGCACGACTTAACCCAGAAAGCAAAGACCCCTTCGTCAGACAATGGGCCAAGCAAAGAGCTGCGAATAGAACTGAAAAACCTTAACCATGCCAGCGCCACATCGCGTGACTCGTTCACGCGTAACACGCCGCCCAACGAGGGGCAACTGTGACTCAAGTGTGACGTATACACGCCCAAAATACATAGCTAACTATGAAAGCACACTCGACTGAGTGAGACCCTGTACATTTACATGTTATATAAAGGTCTGGGAGACCCCGTACTAATTGTGTGAAAAGCTAGTTCTTAAATTTGTTTATTATCAAAGTTTATCATCAGATCGTGATGAAATTTTCTGGACAGATAAGGTAAACACATCATATATGATGGTTATATCGACTCAGCTGTTGATTTTGATCAAAAATAAACTTAATTTCCATCTGCCTATTTAGCTTATCTCGTTTTGAAAAACTTAAATACCATTTGTATATCCCAAATACAGGGTCTTAAAGAACAACACCAACTATTTCTACCTTAACTAGGCTCGACAACAAGCTCATCATAGCTCGTAATATATATGGTAATATGCTAGGCTTTGCTTTTAGTATAGGAACTTACATCATATTGATGAAAGGAAGTGCGTTGCTCTTTAGTAATTGTGTTATATTTGGGCGATGGCGGGTGCGCGGGTTCCTACGGAGATATTATAGAATACGACAAGCCAAATAAAAATGGGTTAGTGTTTAGTTTTTCTAGATGTGGTCACAACATTAGGTTAACGACCTAAAGGTGCTAGCCTAAACATAATCTGAAAGGATAATTTTTCAGTCAGACGGCAAAATATATAAAATTTCAGCTGAATTAACGAGTTAACTATTTCCTGCCTGAATTCATGAATTTTTGATATAAACAATTTTATAAACTTTCATCTGTTGAACCTAGAAAATTAGTTAAAATTTACACTGAGCTATGCTTTTTACTGAAATAAAGAACTATATGTATAGAAGTTGTACTCTCCTAATATTTTCCTACCATTTCTATAATTATTAACATATCAAACCTAATTATAGTTGTCCGACTACATTTAATAACATATTTTACTGCGTAATCCTAAAGTAAACAATATTATCGGTTATTCCCCAGACATTCTACCAACTAGAGGCAACTCAATTATGGGCCTGTCATACTATAAAGTAAATTATATTTGCCGTGCACTAACGCCCCTTTTGGTTTACCTTTGTGGGTGTTGGGGGCATTGAGTTTTGCACTTGATTACTACTGTACAAATCGATGATGTTATTAGTGACACTTCCATCCGAGTTATTTGCAAGCGGACTTGCTAATTGTGGCAGCTTGTTAATTATTGAAATTTCGAAAAATAGTTGTAGTTAAAATGTGGGACATAAATTAAGGATTATTGTGGCAATGTGTGTTGTGGTCGGATCGCTTGCAACATAGGAATTCAATTACCTCTTTCATGGGACTCGAGCTGCGTCTCTGCATCTGTTGCTGTTGTTGTTGCTGTTGTTGTTGCTGTGGTGTCGATTGCTGGTGCGGTGGCGAGTGTTGCAGTGGTGGCTGCTGCGGTGAGTTGCGCTGCGTCTGCTGTCTAGGCTCATATGCATCCTCATAGACATCATCCTCGACTTTCACTCCACCGCCGCGTAGTGCTTCATCTAGTTCCTCCTGTGTGACCTCCACATTATCCAGTTTCTTGAGGTTGGGTAACGCGCGTAATACAATCGAGCGATAGCTGCACCAAAAGGTGTTAAAGCAAAGGCTTGCCACAAAATGTATCTGTTGCACACTTACTTTGGTCCCGCAGTGTCACAGCAGGGATTCTCCTCTAGCCACAAGAACTTGAGCGCCGGTAGGTTTTGCAGATAAGATATTTCATTGAGATTCTGAATAAGGTTCTTACGTAAATACAGCTCCTGTAGTTTAGTGCAGTCTTCAAATGGTGCCAATGTGTTGATTTTGTTGACGCTGCAAACAAAATATTATATAATAAAATTATTTATTTGTTTATAGAATTTCAGTACCAAGAATATTTTTACTTGACACATTAATTTATTTAATTAAATTTATAATTCATTTTTAAGTGTTTTCACTATTAAAAGTTACGAAAAATATTTTTAGTTGACATATTTATTTATTTATTTAAAATTTTGTATCATTTATAAGAATAATTATAGTTGACATATTTATTTATTTACATTTTGGGTTCATTTTTAAGAGTTTTCACTGCTGAAAGTTTCGACCTAATTTCACTTCATTTAGGACTCGTTTTCTTTAAGTGTATTTACCATATTAAGTGACAAAGACGCCCCGCTTAAGTGTGATGAATCATTTTAAAGTTATGCCGAGGCGGCCACACAAAAGATACAAAGATACATTTGGTAGCGTGTCGACTGATGCTGCACGAGGTCATTAACTTTATGGAGAGGGAACTTTCTTTCAGGGCATTCCTAATGCGTACCGTTAAAGAACAATCTGACGGAACACGGCACGTTAAGCTCTCTCAGTTAGCTGAACAAACAGCGCATCTTTATCATCGTCTAGGTCAGGTACGCAGTTCGCAACTCTCTTCAGTCTTTTCAGTCGATAATTGCTATTAAATTGCCAATTGGCAACTGGAACTGCGCGTGCTTTGATTACTTGCTGTTGCCTCATGTCGAAGATAAGATAAGTATTGATAGCTGTGCTTCTGCAAGTATAAATAGAAAACCTCAACAGACTGAAGATACTTCTAAACTTAGCTGAACTGTTTTCCGATCGTAAATGGCACACGGGTGCATTGCCACGTATAGTATTATTTTTATTTTTATTTGGAGACATAGACAACTATTAATAGCGTTGGGAAACTGGCACACGATACTCAAAAGGTAACCATAAACCCAAGTATCTGCTAAGTATCACTAATATGCAAATTTGGGGTCACATTAGAGTGGCATCATCAATGCTTTTCAAGGTTAGCACTTGGGTTTCAAGTACCTCTAAGGGGAAATAATAATAATGGAAACCAGCTAAGTGCCAGCAGCACGCAATGCAAATCAATATTAACTACTCTCTTTTTCTTCGCTTAGAAAAATAAAATAAAAATTATCCAGCTAGGCGAATGAGTAATACGAAAACTATGGCTTTGAATATATATGTACATGTGTGTGTGGGCAACATGAACTGATTTATGGATAGACGACGACGACGGACGACCTACGTCTGCCATTGCCTAGCACAACAATCTCCAATCCGCAATTACAATACTTATATATTCCAATATTCCAGCCTTAAATGGCAAACAGAAACTTTGTTAAGGCTGCTCAGTCACATGCAACAAAAAGGGTTTCCTTGTTAAATGCAAATCAAATACTTGATTGAGGGGGCTATGAAAGTTATTGCCCCTTGGCTGACTTGCTTTATCTATAAACTGATACCGATGCATGATTCCCAGCAAATGCCTTAATTGGGCAACCTCATTCACTGATAGCGTTGACTGTTGAGCAAGAGCTGATTTTATGACACGATCACGAATTAAGTAACCCCACGGGGTCTGACCGCAAAAGATAAAGGAAAATCTGTTTCAAAGACATGACTTTCCGATGGGAATATATTCTATTTGCTCTCAACTAAAATCTCTATTCAAATTAACAAAAAAATCATTGCTCAATGAGAGGAAATGAAAACCATCTGTTTGCCACAAGTTGATTTGTTAAGCCTTCCTTTTCAGGCGCATAATAAAAGTATTATAAAACTTGTATTTATAGTCAAGACGTGCAGTATGTTGCCCAGATGACAAACAGTTGCCTTGCAAATCGATCGTGAACGACCTTGACAGTCAAAACAATGATTTGTTTTTTTATTTTTTGCCTTAAAAGGCAACAATGCAGCAAGGCAACAAAAAAAGCGAAAACAACATTGAAGAAAACTCAAAAGATACTTGGCATAATCATTATCACCTACTACAAGCCCCAAGTAAGTATCTACAAGTACATGTCCAAGCATATTGTAGCTTGTACAAGTATCTTGTATCTTTCATATTGTATCTTGTATCTGTAGCAGCAAGTGCGTTATTCCTACGCATTTTGGACAACCCACGCCGCAACGTTTGCTGGGCATTTGCTGGACGCAAAACTAGAAACCTACAAAAAGCCAAGTCGTTGTTGCCAATTTTGGTGCTCCCACAACTTTTGTTATTGCTTGTTGTTGTTGTTGCTGACTTTTTGCATTAATTACGCGCTTGAGCGTGCCAAAGTTTTTTCGCTTGCTTGCTGATGATGATGATGATGCCGCTGTCTCTCGCTGTGCTCGAATGACATCACTTGGACACAAGTATCTTATGAATAGTTACTTAAACCTCATATCTCTCTTTCTCACTCTCTCTAAATGTTTCTCTTTTACTCTAAGAAGATTTATTAAGCGCCGCAAGCGGTTAATTGAATTTGAAATCAATCAAAAGACAACGCAGGAAATAAGCGTAACGGTTGTCTAATCTATAGCAGCCCAAAATTGGATAAAGCCACTGGAGAAAATTGACAAAACTTACCTAAGCGCCAAGACTTCAACGCCACGCATGCGTTTGATTATGTTAACATCGCTGAGGTCACTACCCCTATAAGGAGAAGAATAAAATATATATAAATATGTAAAATTTTTATATTAAAGTTGGAAAGGTAATTTAAACATAAAATATATCAAAATTTTGATTAATCGCAAGGATATAATAATTAAATGTATTTTAAACAGAATACATTATTAATTGCAAGCTTTAAACAACTCTTAGTTAAAAATAAAAGAAAGTTCTTTATATATTATATTAATGTACTATAATAAACTTGGTTAAGTAATTTAAATAGAATACAGTCGAACTTCCCTAACTCGAATCACCATTATCCAAGAAAAAAGTTCGAGTTAGGGAGACTTCGAGTTAGGGAATTTTTTTTTTTAGTGTTTTAAAAGAAACTACAAATGCATTCAATCATAAGTACAATTAAAATTTAAATTTTTTCTGTTATTTTCAACAAAAAGGAATTCCAGTTTGTTCAAGACCTGTTAATATTCTCAAAAATTGGTTTCTTCGTTCTTTTGCCGTATCCAGAATAAGTTCCCTATTCAAATGTCATCATAATTAATTTTTTTTTTTTTAATATAATGAAAAATTTTTTGCTGAGAAACCACACATTTCAGCATCTTTAATTTATTTGGTCTACTTTCAATTTCCTTAACTACTAATAAGTTTGAATGTTTCCTTAAACATTTTAGTACACTGATGCGCTGACAAAGAAGTACAATACGAACATCTTTCCTATAGCAATTTCACAAGCTTAAGTAATTTTTGATGCAATATTCTATCATATTTCATCACCATATGTTAATGTACATCAATATTACATATCCAAACGAGCCGGTAACAAAAGTTTAAAATAGAAACAAAAAAAAGGCAAACTTTGTTGGAGATTTTCCCGAAAAATTCGACTTACAGAAGTACGGGACAATATTTTTGTTCGAGTTAGGGAGAAATTCGAGTTAGGGAAGTTCGAGTTAGGGAGACAGAATTGTATGAAATTTGCTCAGTAAACGCTATTGCCACTCGATTTTGTTCGAGTTAGAGAAAATTCGAGTTAGGGAAGTTCGAGTTAGAGAAGTTCGACTGTATATTTAAATTTGAATTAATTGCAAGCTTCAAGCAACTTTCAGCTGACTCAAGAGCTTTGAGGATGCCTTTTAAAAATTTAGCGCATGTTGCTTAGCCTTCCAACGGCACTTGAGGCTTTGAAGTGCTTGCCTAGCACAAGTGCTGCTTAACCCCTTAGGAGTCGTTGGACTCGACACAGATATAGAAGAGCAAGTGGACAACGCAGGCGAAACTGGTTAGGAGCTGCCTCTGCTGGTTGCTACTTGCCCGATAATGGGATTTGGGTCAGTCAGACAGCCAGGCCGACGGACGGACAGACTGACTGACCAGGGAAGTGCAGTGCAGTGAAAGCGGCAAAGTGGGCAGATCCCCGAGCCTAGAGATCATGGGCCCAGACTATGATAGGCTTTCACTGCAGCTTAGATACATGCTACTAGATACATTAAATAGTATGTAGTTCAGTCAACTTACCAACAATTGAGCTTTTTAATTAGAGCCAAATCCGATTGCTTTGAGCGTGCAATGACCATTTCTTCCGTTAGACGCGACATAATTGCTGTTTGTTATTTGTTAAATGTAACAATTGCTGTTGTTTTCTGGTAGTACTATTTGGCTATAATGGCTGCAAACAGGTGTGCCACGGTCCCAGCGATGTAAACTAAATGCGCACTCTCTCTAAGTAGTTGTGTGTATCTATGTGAGTTTGTGTCTAGATCTGACTGTTTTTAAATAGCGAAAGGTGAACAACAAAAGTCCACAACAGGTTACTACGATGTTGTGTTGTTGCTTTTTGTTGCTGTTGTTGTTATTGAAATCAGTAGCGTAGCGTAGGCGTGGGCACAATTCGTAATTATTTACTGTCAGTCACACAAAGTCCCAAAGTATCTGATAGAAATCTAGTATATACTAAATACTATATAGAGTAGTGCCTTGCACTTCGTTGTATCCGAAAGCTGCTGGAAAGCTGCGCTGCCCGTAACTCACACGGATGACTAAGCGCCGTTGTTGTTGTTGTTGCTATTATTATTATTATTATGTGTATTATTATTGTTGTCTTGTTGCTGCTGCAGCGACTGTTGCGCGTTTTTTGTAACTATTAACGTAATTCACTTTTCAACTCACTTACACACTGCTTCTCTCCTTCCTTCTTTCTCTGCCTATCTCTATTCGCTATCTTTGCACAACTTTTACAAAATTTTCTTAACTTTTTGTTGTTTTTATTTTGCACATTCCGTTGCAGCAGTCTTAAAATTTTGGCTTTTTTGATCGATTTTCCGCTGTTGAATGAATTGCACATGAAAATTCGTAAGCATATGATTGTTGAAATGTGCGCACTATGTTTTTAAGTTATTATTTGACACAAATGTAAACGCAATCTTTGTTTCATGGCTTTTGTTTTGCCGTTGTTTTTTTACAAAGATTTTTCCGATTTTTCATGCACAATTTTCCTAGCTGACTTTTCACTCACACACCCATGCACGGACGCGCTCGTTTACAGGTATTCGTATTGTTGTGCTCAGTGCGTGCGAGCGAGATAGCATGCGGCCGCGTATTGAACTTAACGTTCGGTTAACTGAGAGAATTTGCTGTGCATACGTGCGCTCGTAGAGACAGCGCCGCAACGACTGGCGCTTTGGGGCTGAATGGGAGCTTTCATTGTGTTTGTTTACGAATGCCGTGTAAAAGGCAATGGCCGTTGGTTGGTGTGCGTGCGTGGCAGTGTCAATGGCAGCCTCTGCATGCGCTTGCAACATGTGCTGCATTCAGGAGCCGTTTATTAATATTTAATTATACATTACTTTATCGCATTTGACAAATTTAATATTAATATAATTAATAAATTGACAAATTTGTTGTAGAGTTGTAAGGCGCCTCTGATATATCGATTTAACACAAGGTTGGGCGTGTTATCGATAACAATATTTTAATAATAATTAAACTAAAAGCAGTTTATTATAATATACTACTATCTGACAAATGCATTAAGTACATGCGTAGTTCATTATTGAATAACATAGCCTTAATGCAACACCTGCAAATAAATATCAAATGTTGAGCTATACAAAATTGTTTGCTTTCAACATTTTATTGGGATTATATATATTCTAAACAATTGAATGAACTACAATTCATTAACAATTGAAAATGTAAAAATTAAATCTTATAATAATTTTTCTTTGAAGTTTAAACGATACTATCGCCAAGATCAACGATAAAAGAGAAATCGATAGCAGCGATAAATACTCTCAGCCGATAACATCGGCAGTCGAAGGCAAAGGCCGATGATGACGAACGTGAAAAATCTTCTAAAAATAAATTAAAATTATTAAGCGACAGATTATAGAAGCTGGGCAATACAAATAGCCAAATCTACAATATATATAGCCAAATAAACAAGCCATAAACAAACATACACACATTTGCAGACAAAATGTAAGCAAAGTTAAACGAAAACACGTCGCGTCTTCGTCGTTTCGTGCTGATTTATTTATGAATTAATTTCTCTCTCTATCTCGCGTAGCTGTCGTCGTTTGGGCTTTGTTCACGATTCGGTCGTCGTCGCAGTCGCAATCGCTCGTATGTGTGTGGAATTTTGCAGCATTCATTAGTATTTGTTGTGCCGTGGGACGACAACGACGTCTCCACCTCCGAAAAAAGTTTAATTAAACACAGAAAGGGAGAGAGAGAGCAAAATATTAAAGAACGCTAACGATAACCTTGGACGTATATTGCGACGGGGCAAAAGGGAAAATAAATAACAATTGAACGCGGGACAAGCATTAGAAGTGGAGCTAGAGCTGCAGCTGGAGCTGTTGAGAGCTAAGCAAACATCTGGCGAGATAAGGGAGACAGCAGCAACAACAACAGCAGCAGCAACAACAAAATTACCATTTGCTTTATTTGTATTGCAAAAATACATTGGATAGAAGCAGTCGAGATAGAACGAACGAACGAACGTATGTCGATTACGTCATCGTTTGAGCAATTTGTTCAACAACATCAAGTGATTTTCTTGTTCTCTATACATTTCTAGTTATTTGGCCCAAGTGATTGTGTATTTGTGTGCTGGCAATATCGCCTAAAATAGGAAAAACAGTCTCAAGATGATTCATGTGGGCGAAAACACATGGAATTTGCGGATTCTAATCACAGATCTGCAGGTGGAGAAAACACTGCGTGTCCGTGGTGATCAGCATATTGGCGGCGTCATGCTGCAACTGGTCGATCCCGAGATGCCCAAGGATTGGTCCGATCATGCGCTCTGGTGGCCCGCCAGAAACATTTGGCTAACACGCACGCGCTCCACCCTCGACCAGGCTGGCGTTCAGTCCGATTCATTTCTGTACTTTACGCCCATGCACAAAACACTGCGTGTTCAGTTGCCTGATTTGCGTTATCTGGATTATCGTGTCAATTTCTCGATTAAAACCTTTGGAGCTGTTGTGAATTTGTGCAAAGATCTGGACATACGCTACCCCGAGGAGTTGTCGCTGTGCAAACCCGTCGAGCAGGAGCATTTGAAGAAGAACTTCTCCAAGCTGCCACAAAAGATGATACCCGTGGCGGAGGCGAATGGCACCGCATATCTGCAGCCAGCGCCGGACACCAACTCCTTTGTGCCCATTACGAATGCCTACAATGGCAGCAACGGCAGCCTGGACCGATCCCATGGCAATGGAAATCTGTTGTGCGCTCCAGCGTCTCCATATGGCACAACACCACGTCGGGCGGCAACTGCGCCTGGAACGCCCATCAGCTCGCCAACTGGCACCTGGCGGCACAATACCAGCAATAATGGTTACACAACCTACGACTCTGGCTCCAGTTACGGTGACTTGCAGGAGAATCTGGCCGTCTCCCCACGCTCTCCCAGTCCCGATGTCCGGGCTCGCCTCGTGCGTCCCAAAACACTGGTGCAGAAGGCACGCTTGAATGTCGGCTGGCTGGACTCCTCGCTGTCCATCATGGAGCAAGGTGTGCGGGAATATGACACTCTCTGCTTGCGCTTCAAGTACTACACGTTCTTCGACCTGAATCCCAAGTACGATCAGGTGCGCATCAATCAGCTGTACGAGCAGGCCAAATGGTCCATACTCAACGAGGAGCTGGACTGCACCGAGGAGGAGACGCTAATGTTTGCCGCCTTGCAGTTTCAAGTCAATCATCAGACGGATTTGCATCCGCCTGGCATCGATTCAAGCCTCGATACATCAGTCCAAAAGAATGGTGGCGACGATGACATTGACTCGGCGCTGAACGAGCTGCAGATTACACTGGAGGGACCTGGCGGAGGTGGCGATGCGGGCAACATAACACGCATACCTGAGCTATCGGACTACTTGCGCTTCCTGAAGCCACAGCTGTTCACGCTCAAGGGCTACAAACGCTACTATTTCACGTACCGTGACCTGCACTTGCATCTGTACAAATCGCAGGACGACTCTCGTCGTGGCGCACCCAGCATCAGCATCAATCTGCGTGGCTGCGAAGTGACGCCCGATGTGCATTTAGCCCAGGGCAAGTTCGGCATACGCCTGGAGGTGCCGCCCGAGGGCAAGAACGGACCGAACAGCGAGTTCTGGGTACGCTGCGAGAATGAGGAGCAATATGCCAAATGGATGGCTGCCTGCCGCCTGGCGGCCAAGGGACGCTCCCTGGCCGACAGCAGCTACGACAGCGAGGTGAGCAGCATACGATCCCTGCTCCAGATGCAGAAGCCGGCACAGGCAGCGCCGTTGAACATCAATCCGCGCAGTGTTGATGCCGTCGACTATCTCTCGCCCAAGATGCTGCGCAAGTTGTCCAGCAAGGCGGTGCAGCGCATTCTGGAGGCACATGCCAATGTTCGTCAGCTGCAGCTGATGGATGCCAAGCTGAAGTACATTCAAGCCTGGCAATCTCTGCCGGACTTTGGTGTGACACTATTCGTTATCAAATTCGATGGCCACAAGAAGGAGGAGCTGCTGGGCGTGGCACATAATCGCATCATGCGAATGGATCTGAATACGGGTGATCACATCAAGACGTGGCGATACAACACCATGAAGGCCTGGAACGTTAACTGGGGCATCAAGTGCATGATGATTCAATTCCATGATGAGAATGTCGTCTTCTCTTGCCTCTCCGCTGACTGCAAGGTCGTGCATGAGTTCATCGGCGGTTACATATTCATGTCCATGCGATCCAAGGAAAACAACCAGACGCTCAACGAGGAAATGTTCCACAAACTGACGGGCGGCTGGTCATAAACTCTAAGATCTTAACTTAACTGAATCAATGTTAATTGGACTCCCAACTGGATAGTCCAACAAGTGCCAAGCACAAAACTGTCGCATGTTTTAAATCGTATCACAGTTAATAGAATTTTGTGTGTGTGTGTAAATGTTATTGGCAATTGAATGCCGCTTTTGGGCTTCTTCTTGTCAGCGTTAATATTCTAGACTAATATGTAATACTTGTAATACCCCCACAAAACAAACTAAAACAAATGTGGGGACCCATGTTGTGCCTTGCGAAACGAATACAATATTTTAACCAAGTCGAAACTCACTCCATGTCCAATGTGCGTACTACTAAAAACATTAGAGGAACGTGTTTTCTTGTGCCTCGTTATCAGTGTAATTTTGTATGTAGTAGTTGAAATGGTTAGAAGCATAACTCGTCGACAAGCTAATCAGTCTTTTTGTACTACTTTTTTTTACTGTCAAGAAACCAGATTCAGATTCAGATACGAAACTGTTCGAGTGGCCTTGCAACTGCTTTGCAAACTAACCAGAAATTTTTTATTATTATATTGTATATTTATTAAACAAATTAATAAGCAAATAAATTATTTTAAATGTTTTTAATGATCGTAAATTGTGAGAATTGTGTCTTTATTTTTCTCTGTTTCCAGGCAGTTAAAATTAAGATACGAGCTGGGAACTTGAGCTGCAATTACTCATTTAAGGGGCGTGCTGCGAATCGAGTCGCAAGTCTGTGTTGATGCAACAGCATTCTTTTTTTTTAATATAGAGCGTGCTATTGTTATTAATAACATTTTCAATTGAATTGATAAGCGACTCATTGGCACTGACAATATTTATACAAGGCATACCAAATAAAGGGGGGATAATGCACAAGATACATCGAATTAAGATACACACATATACGGTCTGATTGATGACTTATGTGCGGACATAAACGGGTGTGCTGACTTGGGAGCAACTTCTCACAGACTTCCGAGACAAGGTCAGCCGTACAAGGAATGCAAATCTGAAGTTGCGTCAATTTAATTCAATTAAACGTTGCGTCTGCTGCAGCTGTGCAAAATTATTTCAAGATAAAAGTGAATGAACCAAGCATAACGTAATATTCAGTTTTAACTAGTTGCTGTTGCGCGGGAAAAGTCATGGTTTAAAAAATAAAATCGATATGCTGAATATTTCTTATCGACTAATTGAAATCGAGGTTTTTCTGTTGCTAGATGGTTGCCACCGTGTTTTTGCGAGCCAAGGCTGCCACACGGTTGCAAGAGTTGTCTCTTAATGCATTCATTAGAGGTGTGTGTCTCATCGATACTTTCAATACATGTGTTGGGTAAACATTGTTCATTAGGTGAACATGTTCACTTGTTCTTTTCTTTTAGGTGAGTCAACTCACTCAGATTGCTCACTTGCGTCAGTGAAGCAATCAGTGGCTCACTGAAATGTCCCATCACAAATCAACAAAATCTAAAAATTTAAGAAATACTCGTTACAGTTTCAATATTATAATCAAGAATAAAATATCAACATTTAAATCTTTGTTCTGATTACAGTTAAATTCGATCAAATTTAAACCATTGCCAAGGCTGATACATATATTCCCTTCGCTAACAATTTACATTTTACCATTATATTTTTCCAAACAACGTCACACACACTCAATCAGCAAACGTATTTATTAAATCCCTTAAACTACTTTCTTTATACATTTTAGTGGGATCCAAAATGAGTCTTAACGAGTAAATGAGTAAATTGTTTGTCCTGAGCTAGTAAACTTCTAGATTGCGCAAAGCTGAAATGATGAATAATAAGAACATTGGGCGATGTGAGCAAAGCAGAAACTTAATCTGATCGCGGATCTCCATGTGTTAGTTCTAATTGTATTTCTCTAAAAAATTGAGCAATTTGGAATAGCTGACATCATGTATCGATGCTTTTTGCATCACTAGATCAGCTGCGAGACGAACGATCTATTTTATGATTCACTGAACAAGCTCATTCGAGCAACCCAACGACTCATTCAATTGAACCTCTTCAGAATGAAACGACACAAATCTACCGCATGATTCCAGCCAGCGAATAACAAATTAAAGTATTAAATTGTAACTGAAATGGAGGATGAAGAGGACCCCATTGTAGAGGAGATACCAGTATTTCTATCGAAGAATCTGAAGGACAACTTGTACCTCTTCCAGTACCCCACAAAGACGGAGATCGCAAATCACGACGATGCCATCGTCGTCAATTGTTGTGTGAAACCGTTTTCGCAGGAAGTCAAGGTGGATTTTGGACTGAACATTGAATCCAAGCACTACGACCGCTTCAAGGGCGAGCAATTTGCCGTGGCCGCCGATGGAAAGAACACTTATGGCGCTGTTCCGCCCAAGGGTGCCGAGAGACCCACATTCAAGCGTGGACTGATGGACAAACAGGCGTTTACGAGCACGCGTTCCCTGACAGATATCTCTAAGTACGTTGTGGGCATCTACACAGACAAGGAGGTGCACCTATCTCCGCTGGCAAGCATGGTGCAGCTGCGCCCATCACTCAGCCATTTTGACAAGGAAGACAAGCGACGCAAGGCGGAACAGAAGGCACAAAATGACGATATCGATGACGAGGAAGTCGCCCAACAAGTGACTGTGAAGTTTGCACGTGGCACAAGCGCTGGCGCCACTGCCAAGAAGACCAAGGAGCAGCGGGGCACCTACGACAACTTTGTTCAGCGCATTGTGGAGGAGCCTTGGTGTGAGACGTACTGGCATGCGCGCGACACGCCCACAGCGGAGCTGGAGCGCCAGAAGATGTACAGCTCGAATCATCAATCGAATCAGTCGCTATCGCTGCCAGCTGGCGAATATCTGAGCAAACTGCTGCCACATGACGAGCATGTCCAACAGGTGGACGCGGCCAACGTGTTGCCAGTCTATAACAAAGCCATGCTGAAGACCATGCCACTGCTGGAGCAGCTGCGCGTCCTGCTCAAAGATGCCAGGGCTCTCTCCTTTTCCGATGTACTCCACATTCTCTCGGAACACATTGATCCACATGTGAGTGCCGACAAAGTGTTGGCGCTACTGCCCCAAGTCGGCATACTGCTGCATGGCAACTGGGTGCCCAAGTCCGAGGTGGTCTATCCCGAAAAGATGTTGTCGCATGCCAACGGCGTTTCGGCGGAGCAAATGATACGTGCTAGGGATTATATAGTAAGCAGAGAATATATTTCATGCCCTCCTCAATTACTAATGGTCTTGCCTTGCAGCTCTTTAGATTCTCACGCACATCGTACCTGTATCGCAACCAGGTGATGACTGCTACCCAACTGCCACCCGCCGAGACTCTGGACGTGCTTAAAACAGTGGCACGCGTCAATTCAACGAAGCGCTGGGAGCTTCTACTGCCACCAGACAAGGAGTTTGAGCAGAAACACGCGGAACTGGTGCAGCGCCAGGAGTTGCATTGGCGCGCCACAGAGCAATCGTACAGTGAAATGGACTGGGCCAAGGAGACGAAAAGAGTTCGCAAGCGTTCCACGCGCAAAAGTGAATCACAACAACCACAACAGACGACAACAACGATGCCGCCGCCTGCGGTTCATCTTCCCGCAGAGGCGTAGCAGCGTCTAAATGTTCCAGATATTAAAATGATAGAAATCTTTGTTATAAACAGCGTTTTCTTAGTTTGGGATAGCAAATTTAAATTTTAATTCTCATTTATTGAAAATATGCAACATTCAAGTTCACACTGGTAACTTAACAGTGCCATATTGAGCATAAAGAAGACAAAATGGAGCAGACAAAAAATTTTGCTTTTACAACCGTTTGACTAACACTTTTAGCTTCATTTTTGCAGTTCTGGATGCTTTAAAGCAAGGTGGATTTATACCTGGTGATGTATTCGCTCTCTCTCGGGGCGGAATTGTCAAAATGAGTCTGACGTGAGAGAGACGACAGAGATAGATATATAGAAAAATTGTTTGGTTTTGTTTTCTATACTCTTCACTCATTTTCGTTTTGTGCGCTGTGCAATATATAAAATGAAAATAAAATGCAATGGCATGTTTGTCTTGTTGTTCCTGTAATGACCCGTAGGTAACCAATTAATTAATTGTGATTATGGATATTTGTTAAGCTCCTGTTAGCCGTCAGCATGGACGCTGTTATCCCTGTTGCTCTCTTTGTGGAAGCTGCTCACCGGTGCATGCTTCCACAGTTCCTGTTGCATTTATTTGTCTCTTTTTCATATCTCTGGAAACACAAACCAAACGACTTGCGTTCGAGCAGCATATGTATTTTTCACACAAGGGACATTTTTTAGAGAATTTAATACAACCGCTTACTACGATGTTTGCTTTCGTAATGACGTTTCCGCCCCGAAAAAGAGGGCACGTCGAGCGAATACATCACCAGGTATAAATCCACCTTGGCCCCTATCACCAAATCTATCACCTTTTTAATTGATTTGAAATTAATGTCGTTGAGAGCCAGAAATTAAATTATCAACAATGCCGAAAAATGTATAGAAGCAAAAATTATGCGAGTCGTGGGTAAATATGCCCGATTTTGTGGAGTGGATTGACCGCGATGCTGACGACTACAATAAGGCGTACTGCAAATCAAGCGTAATAGCAAAAGTGAACAAGTGGACATAAACTGAACGCCGCTCCGTTTGCCCAAAAGATGGTTATAAATTTATCGCCGGAAATAAAAATTCAACATGCAGAACGGGAGGCGACATTATCCATGTATATTGCCCAGCTGCTGGGCCCCAGCACTCTGCAATTGCTCCTATTCAGCGTTGTCAGAATTAGTCCGTTAAAAAAAGCCAGATTTGAATAGTCAAATTTTAAAGATATAATAACTAAATTATGGTACTGCTTTTTAATGCAAACTTTTATTTTACTTCTGAATAAGAATGGAAAGAAGGTAGAAATAAAATAACGAGAATGCTAAAAAACAGTACCATATTGTTTATATAAGTTTCTTCATAAATTTGCTTATTTGACGGGATTTGACGGGAAAAAAAGCGACTCTGGCAGCAGTGCTCCTAATTGATCATTTAAGCGAGCTGTGCAATCAACAGTTTATGCTCTAAGAGTGTGCAACAGTTACAGCTGATCCACACTAAATGCAAAAAAAATTAAAATTATTGGAACGTCCTCAGCTTATAAAAACGAAACAAGCGAAGCCGAAGAAGAAGCTGTTGACGATGCAATACAATTATTATAATATTGTAAAATAATAATAAAAGAAAAATAATAATAAATAATTAATAATAATAAAAAAATACTAATACATAAAACATAAAACCTGTCCCGAATTTTTGTCACCTTTTTTGTCACCTGTTTTAAATTTTTGGCCTTTTTTGTCACTTTTTCTGGCCTGTTTTGTTATCGAGTTATGGCAAAACTTTATCGACAGCATATTTCTATAACGTATTTAATTTTAAAGTCTGGATATATCGAGCACGTAGCTTTGGTCACACTGCGCGCCGTATTCGTGTATTCGTTTTTTGTTGGTGTCCGAAGTAGCTCGTCGTCGCTCGCGCATGTGACGAGAATCAAATATTTAAAGCGTTGTTAAACAGCAGACAACAACACAGCGAAGTGCAACAATCAGTTGAAATATATTCAAAGAAAAAAGTAGCCAAATTGTTGTTAGAGTGCGCCAAGTGCATTTCAAAGTGAATTTCAAATCAAAGCAAACTGCGACTGCGGCGGCGTCGCATTGTGTCGTCGTGTTGTTCTTTCGTTCGCTTTTTAGATATTCAAAGTCGCTCTTTTTTCCTGTTCTGTTGTTGTATTTCATCTCCCTCTCTGTTGGTCGCGACTCGCGAGTGCGTTTGCGTGGCGCGATGTTCAGCTTTAATACATAAAGTTCGTAAAGCGGAGTTTGTTGTGTGGAGAGAGAGTGTTCTGTGTGTGGTTTTCTAATCATAATCATAATTGAAAACAATGTCTGAGGCCGAACACAAGACCTTGTCACCAAAACGCAGCGAGCCTGACGTTGTTGCACCGGAACAACAACAACAACAACAGCTGCTGTTGCATCAAACAACTCAATCGCTGCTCATGGCCAGCTCCATGCTCTGCCCCGCTCCCGTGCACCCGCCCCCTCCCCCTCCCCACACTCAAATCAAATTCAATGTTGAGGATTTGCTACGTGAGAACACTTTGCTCCATGCAAAGCTCAAGGAACTGAGCCTCGAACGCGATCGGCTGCTCTGCGAGGTGTCCAATTTGCGTCTGGAGCTGGATATGTCCGAGCTGAAGCGGCTGCCCCTCGACTTGGATGAAGGGTGAGTTTGCACTTAGTACTTAACTTGTTTTTTCTACTTCTTCTTTTTGGGGGTTGGGGGAACTGAGTCAACAGAGTTGCGTCATGTCCTCCAGACCCAGCTGTCAAATTAGTTGCAGGGCTAAAAATGCTCTGCTTCTGGTTTTATTTTGTTGTTTTTGCAACCCCATTTAATGTGCAATTTCCTACCTGTGTTATATGTGTGTGTGTGAGTTTGAGAGTGTGTGAGCGTGCGTGACAGTCATGGCCGAAACATTGCTGCCACTTTCGATCGAGGCGCTAAAGTGTGCCTGTTTTTTTTATTTCTTACCTTAATTTTTTTTGTTTTTTTTGCAAGTCTGACTCAGCCACCGTTTGCCTCACCTTTTACGCTTATCGATCCCCACTCCATTTGTTTGCTTTGCTGTTTATTGAATACATGGGAACATGCGTGTATGTGTGACTCCCACGTTATCAAATGCGTTCAGTTGATAAGCGCCTTGCACTGTTATAGACAAATACAAAAACAAACACAGACACACAGGCAAACGATTTTCGATAAGGGAGCCGAAAAAATCAAACAAGGAATTCAACTACGGAAATTCAATGGCAAGTTTAGGGCAGCTGCTTATTGTACTTGATTTTGTTGTTGTTGCTGTTGTTGTTGTTGCTTCTTGCGCTCGTGCTTTCGTCTAGAGATGAGCGTGCGGTCCGTGCCAAGGGTATCTGCTTTGCCCTGACCTAAAAAGCACGATAAAAGCTTTAAATATTACGTTATTATTGATATTAATTTTAATTGACGTCACCACACGGCGTATTAATAATAATGTGAGCATGGAGGACAAGTGACAAACTGGATGATCAATTGATCCACATGCAATGAAAGTAAAGTTTATACACTGCTCAGAAATTAGAGTATCGTTAAATTCTATATCTGACTGAAAATAATTAGAATGTCTATAAAAATATCTCATGTTAGATAATTCATTTTACATGATTTGCATTTTTCAAAAATTTCTAGACTAAATTATAAATTTAAATCATACAATTCTTGAATGAAAATGTTTTAAAAGTATATTAAATTAGTTAATTTCAAATTATAATTTAAATAATGAACAATTATCCAACAAATTCACACTTCTAAACAGCAAACGCAATTCTTTCGTAAATAACACGTAATTAATTATTAAAACTAATTACATTCCCGTACCAAGTCCATCTCTAACTTATGAAGAGGTGTTTTAAAGAGATTACCCGCACTTAAATGCAAATACAAACACGCAAAGTACACAGCAGATAAATTGGCAACGACACAGAGACACATATCGACATTGAAATACAACAATAACTGGAAAAAAAGAAATAGATAGAGATACAAAAAATACACATATATAATTTAATTGGTATGTTTTGGGTTTGTTTTGCCTTGTGGTCATGCCCATTTACGCAAATCAGCGCAAGTGTTCAGTTATCTCTAACCGTTGTTTTGCGGCCCGTTTAACCTCCACCAGTTGTGGCAGAAGATCACTTGGCAAAGGTTCTTTTTGGCGTTGTCTTACTTCAAAAATATTTGCGTTGTTCACCTTCGCAAAAGCATTAAATAAAACAATAAGCAAAGTGAAATAAGAATAAGAGAAGAAAACAGACTTACAAAAAAAACATTCCCAAGATAAGTTGAAAATGCGCGGGCAGCTCAAAATGAAGCTGTTGTTGTTGCTGCGATTGTTGTTGTGTTGTTGTTTGCTCTGCTGTTGTTTTTGGTCAGCCAACACAATTCACAATGTCGTTGGCTTTTCGCCAAGTCCCGCTGTCAGTCCAACAACTCATTAGCCAAGTTATCATCATCTAATAAAGCTATAACCAACAACAACAACACGCACACTACAACTCGACGCAGTCAGCCAAACAACTCCGGATGGAAATGGTAGTAAAAAAAAAGCTGGAAAAAAACTGAAGAAACTAAAAAAAAAAAAAAAAAAATATTTACCCATTTTAAAATGTCTGCTGAGTGCGATAATTAAGCAAGTTGGAGAGTCTATTAATTTCATACGCCCCTTTTAAAATGGTCATCATGTGAGTGACAGAGCTGGAAATATATAAAAAGGAAAGAGAGAGGTAGACAGAATTAATGAATGATAGTATGTTTAACAAAAGGGATGAGCAACGGTTTTCGTACCACTTAATGAGTGTGCACTGTGCCAAACTACCATGTATTTAGCCGTTAAATAGGTGAAGTCTTATTTAAAAGATAGAGTCATAGAGAGAGATAGAGAGAGAGGGAAAAAGGGAGTCAATAACTTGGTCAAAGAACTTGGCAAAAGGTGAATATGTAGATCAGTCAGACCATAGATAAGAGAGGGAGTAAATACAATATAAATAAACGATAATGATTGTTATGGAAATATGTTCTTCTTATCTTATGTCTATAAAAGTAATGTCAATTGCGTTGCATGACGTAACAATGAGAGAATAGTAGATTCTTAATATATAATTCATTATTATATAAGCAAATTACAGAATTAACAAAGTTGAAGAAAAAAACGAGATATTTTCTTAACAAATCAAATAAATCAATTTAATTGTGTATATCAAACTGTTAAAATATTGTATGTAAATCTCACATATTCTAGATTCTTCTATGATATATTTGCTAAATAAAATATATTTTAAAATATGAATATATTTCGTTGATCTATTTCTGTTATAGCCACAACTATTTAAAGAATTTCATATAAAGCCATAAGTATAAATCTAATGTATTTGTTAATACATTAACTAAATATAGGTCTTCTATATTTATTTCTCTGCTTTCTCTTTGCTTGCGCTATATTTAAAGTGTATCTAAATGTCGGTGCGATGGTTTTCTCTATATGATAAGTAACTTGTTAAGTTTAGTGGTTAGTTTCCAAGTTGCTTTCGTTTCATTTGCATGCAACATTAGTTGTTGGGCGTCGGCGTTGTGCCACCTAATTTTAAAACATGCGTGCAGCAAATGTTGTTTCTTCTTCTTGTTGTTGTGGTTGTTGCTCTTGTTTTGTGTATTTTTTTAATTAAAAGTTATGCTAAATGGACATGCACTGTGCCAGCACCACATTGAGAGGGAGGAAATTGGTGGCAGTGCTGATCTAACCACTCGAGACAGACAGCGAGTGAGTCTGTGGGAGCCCAATGGAGTCTCTGCCACTTCTCTCCCTCTCTGACTAGACAACAATACAAACTGAACTCAACTCGTACAACAAAACATACACATAATTATTTATTATGCATGCAATAAACAAAATATAAAAACACTTTTCTCATGAGCCGCCCGAAAATGTTTTTCAATTGAAAAATGAGATCATCGAGCAGCGGCAAAGAATAATAATTAAAATCACTTGTCTATATCATTTTCTGAAATGTTTAATAAACAATGCCACTGGCGTCTCAAATTTGTGGCTGTTGCTGCCGTTGCCTTCACTTTGCATGCGAATTTCACTTGCAAAAATTACTTTGAAAACCGCCAGCTTAAGACTTAAGTCTTGAGTTTTTGCGGATTAGTTTTGACTACGCAAAACGCACAATGTAATCAATTTGCGGGCGACATTTTGCATTTATTGTGCCACTGTCATTTATGTGTGTGTGTGTGCTTTGAGCCTCAGTGAGCTTCAGTGGCTTTGACTTTGATTGATGGCCATGATGTAAATTGAACTGTAACTGGAAATGTAGCTCGTTATCGTCATAGTTGTTGTTGTCGTCTCCTACAATACAACCAACTTCCGACTCGTGCAACATTTCTATCCTTTCCTTTTTTTGACAAGCTCGTGGACAGTACAACTCGCCCAACATGGCCATAATACAGTTCACGATCATCATCAGAGCCGTATTTCATTCTGGTCGCGCCTGCGCTACGTTTGACCCAAAAATGGCAAAAGTCTACGATGAATGGGGAAAAAATAATGTGGGATTCGCTTTTTGCTTTGATTTCTTTACGAGGAACTATAGATCAGACTGACTACTTGAATTTGATTTTAATTATGAGCAGTTACAACGGCTTAGAGATATGGAAATGATGATAAAACATGGCAAAGATTTAAAAAGAATAACTAAAATGAATTTTTGTCTTTGGATTTAATTTATCTCTGGCTTATCATAATCTTATAATATTAATTTGCGCAGAAATTGAAGTTCTGTCTTAATAATCATCTACAAACTTGTCTTCAATCTTATCTTAAAGTGAAGCTGTTGCATTAGAAGCATTTCAAAGTCTATCCTCTATAATCTTTCTGCTAAGATTGCTGTTAAACTCTATTTCTGAGTAATTCATAAAGTTATTTATATCACAAAGTAGTACGAGTATATTATATGAATGAGTTCTGTCTTTCATCTTGCATCTGCCATCTTATCATACGGTCTGCAGATAAGATTGAAATACTGTATCTTTTGCTTGTACTACGTTCTCCAAGCGGAAGCTGAGTCAACTTGGGTGCAAATAGAATCATCCATAATCTCTGAGTACTCTACCATATCTTAAATCTCCAACCTATGCTGCATGGATTGTTGTGGAAAATCTTAAGGAATGTAAAGTGACAGGCACTTCCGTTCTAGGGCTTTTGCAATGCCATCAATTCCATTTCCAGCCTTTTCCGAACTTCTTTGCCTCTGTCAGCAACAACAACAGCTGCATTTACTTTGTGCCAGCTTTTCCTTTCCGTTATTTCCGATTTGTCTTTATGTTTTTTATTTTTTTGGGGTCAACTGTTGAGGGCACGTGGCTCGACGTCGAAGTCGTCAATCAATTAACGGCGCACCATAAAAAAGCGAGCGAAAATTTCTTTCAAAACAGCAATTAAAAAGATGCATTGACGTTTTTTTTGTGTATTTTCTTTCTTTCGTAAAAATTATAAAAACATTAAAAAAACGCAGAACGTGAAAGAAAAATTATGTTTGAACGCTTTTTGGTTTTTTGGGGCTCTTCTTGTCTTTTGTACATTGACCCAAATTCAATGCCTCCCCTCTGGCTATATATGTACATATGTATGTATATATGTGTGTCTATGAGTGCGTACTTCCTTCTGCTGACCCCACCAAACACTCTTTATGGTCTATGCCCCTGCCAGAGGCACCACGCACCACTCACCACGCCCCACGCCTCATGCCCCTTGCAGCAGCACGCCCCAATTGCTGCTGGCTGCTGGTGCCAAGAAAATGCGTCGTTGCTTAATTTACACACACACACATACGGTCTCTTCTCCTCTCCCCTTGGACACTTTATCGGTTTTTGAGTGCAGCGACATTAGCAGCAGCTTCTTCCTCTTCTTTTCCTGCTACCCCGCATATTCAAATTTAATTTTTCGAAAATTAAAAGCACGTCAATTCAACAGCTGTGTGTGGTGTGTGTGTGTGTGTGTAGGCGCATTGCGATTTATATTTTTAGGTTTTCTTCTTGTCGTATTTCAATATTTAGGCTTTGTGTCATATGCATACAACAACAACAGCAGCAACTACAACAAATGCAACAGCAACATCATGAGCATCAGCAACAACAACAACAACAACAACTTCAGCTTGCCACTGTCGCTCATCATTCATCAGCGGCAACACTTTGGCGCTTGACCTTAGCTCTCTCCCCCTCCTCAGTCACTCCTCAGTTCCTCCCTCTCCCTCTCTTCAGTCCCTCTCTCTCTCTGTCTGCAGACCTCACGTTGTTGTTGTCCACTCGCCAACGTCAATGGACGCAGCCAGCGGCGACAGCGTCTCCCCCTTCCACTCACCCCCCTCTTCACCTCTCTCACTGCTTCCATCTCTTTGCGCAGTCGCCAAGTAATTGGTGACCATCGCCGTCGTCGTCGTCGTCGTCGCAACGGCGCCGTTGAACGCATTCAGAAAACGCCCACAATAAACACGAATATGAATAAAATAAAATACAAATATACGTTAACGAATATGAATATATCCACTCGTATTTTGTTTTAATGCTGTGTTTATGTTTATTTCATTCATTCAACAAAAATAATAAAAATACAAATAAAAAGCGAAAACGAAAACGTGAAACGAAAACATGCAAATTGAAAGCGAATTCAGTTTTTTTTAGACAACTTTCAGCTTTGACCCAGCCAACAAGCCAACAGCTCCAACTTGGTCAACACCAAGTTGGCCGAGCAACCAAGAAACGAAGCGATCAAGCGACCAGTTAACCAGCCAACCAACCAGAAGATAGCCATTTATGTGGCCCATTAATCGATTGTCAGCAGCGTCGTCATATAGCCTTACCCCCCTCACACCCCCTCTACCTCTGGCTCTGCCCCTCCCACTTTCCCCCCTCTGTGTGGTCAGTGTCCGTTGGTGTCGCTGCCCAGTGCTGACAACCAGTTGTTGAATGCTCTCACTTTTGAATGGGGTATATTGAATTTAATAAAATGAATGATTAAGTACTTAAAGAAAATTATTATTTGATATTATGATGAATTTAATCAATGCAAAATGCTTTTAAATTTCTAGGAATCTTATTAAAGTTATTTTTTAATTTTGAAGAGATTTCTTATCGCAAAGAAACAAAATTTTAAAATTTAAAACCTTTTTGTTTTCTCCATAAAAAAACAAACAAAACAAAACAAACGAAAAGTACATTAATGAATTGAGTATACTCATCCTCTATAAATAATTATCATCTGTGCAAAATATTGTGCTATAGGTATTTATCTTAATTTAGACTATTAATATTCCCTTTTAGATCAAAACAGACCCATTTCCAAAGTATTCTTTTGTATTTACAGTTAGTGCATTGCAATATGCAATGATTCTCCAATCGATAAAGTAATTTTCCATGTGAATCAACAATTGCAGTTTCTACTTTTACGTTGATATTACAGCTTAATCTGGAAATTGAATCCCTGCCCAGATTACACACACTCGCTGAGTGCATTCAAACTTCGTGAGCTGACAGACATTGGCTTTGATTTCTAGTTACTGTTTTAGCCTTTGTTGTTATTGTAATTGTAATTGTTATTGTTATTGTTGCTGTTGTTGGTGGTGTTGTTATTGCAGTTGCAAATGTTGTTTCTACTTAGTTGCTCGTATTATGACTCTCTTTGGTGCAATTTGCTGTTTAGAGAGTTGTTGCTTTGCCTGCCGGACTTGTGATTATATTACAGAGCTGTGTTGAGTTGAGTCGGTTTTGCGGTATAGAAATCATCCAACAACAACAAAATCATGATGATGATAGAGTTCATCATGTTTGCCGTGGGAAGGCAAACAAAATGTTCATATCGATTGAAAACTGTTTTAGCCAGGCATCTCCCACACACCACTGTAAATATTGTGCATGTATTTGTTGCATGCCACATTCATTGGCACTTTGATGAAAATTAAGTTACCGTTAATTGCGTTGAAGCAGCAGCAGCTGAAGACTGCAACAACTCCCCCAAAAGTAAAGTCACCTTCACTTTAGGCACTATCTTTCTCGCTTCTTCTCTTTCACTCTAACTGTCTCGCTCTATTTTAACCCTCTAGTGCCCAGGCAAAAAAAGAAATTTGAGCAATCACTAATTTTCAAACATAGAAAATTCGTAGTAAATCTTATCGTAGAGCGGTAAAAGAAAAACTGGCTGATGGAATATTTAGTTATTCATAAAGTTTTGAAGCAATATACTCTTAATTATAAATCTAATATAATTATATTAATTTTTAAAGTTTTAACTAAGATTTTTTTTTACCCCGTCTAGAGGCGGTCTTGGGCACTAGAGGGTTAATTACGCCACCCAATTAACACAGCTTCTACCCCTCTCTCCCTCTCTCTCTCTCTCTCTTTCGCTAGACGTGACAAATTGAAGCAATCACTTGATTCCCAAAATGTTTTTGAATAGCTTTAAAGTCTCAATTCGTGTTTGTCATATTAACAACATGCAACAGACTCTTCAATAACTAAGCCAACAAGCGCCCCCATACTATAAGCTGATATGTAAATATATTCACATCTATGTGTATACCAAAAACAACATCAAGGCAACGCAGATTTTCCTTGTGGCCGCCGCGTCGCAAACGCTCTAAAAATAGAGTTTAACAAACTGTAAAAGTATTCATTCCACCACATACAACGCACCCAAAAAAAACAACAACAACAACAACACAAACACTCACAAGCACTCATACAATGACACATTGGGGATGACGCGTTGATGCAACCAAAACAGCCTCCAACTCTTCTCCTCTCTCTCTCCCTCTCTCTTTCTCTGTGTTTTATGGCTCTTGTGCCCATTTCATTTCTCTCATATTCTCAATTCTCTTGCATTTGCAAATATGCAGTAAAATCTCAGCACACATTTTCCTATGCCTAACGAAACGTCATCGTCCTGTAGCCGCTCACTTCATCTCAGTTTCTCCCTCGCTTCTTCTCCCAGACTCCCTGCTGCTGCTGCCCCCTCAGGGCCTCTCTATAGGGCCCTCAGTGATGAGGGGGTTGTGCCCGGGGGCGGTGTTGGGGGCGTTTCGCATGCATCTTTCCCAGTGGAACAACGCTCGGCCCAATGGCACTTCTTTCATTGCGTTCTCTGCTTTTTGTTCTTGTGCATCGTCTGCTGCTCTACAAAAAAATAAAGTATGTTTACTTGGGCATGAAGTTTGACAAATTAAATGTTTAGTTCTTTCCCTACTTTACCTCACCAATAGACTAAAGTTTGGTCACTCTAACAAGTTTTGGGACAAAATTGAGTTTATCTCAAAGAGAAAAGATCATATTATAATTTATAATCAAAATATTTTACTTATCAATGATGTTCCGCAAATCTGCAGTGTTTCTGAAAGTTTGAAATTTTATTTCCGGATTTAATATGCAATAAGTTATTCTTAAACTTCTTCTATTAAAGTACATTTTACTATTATTACTATTTTTCTTTTATACCTAAACATTTGTCTAAGATCTTACGGTAGAAAACATTTCAAACTAAGGATTCAGAAAGTTCTAATGATTATATTTTTTATTATCACACTTTTCTAGTAAATCTATTTTAATTACCTTTTTTTATGTTTTCCTAATAATCAGCTTTCAACGACAATAAACAACTTTAGAAGATAAGTATGAGTGCAGATAACATATCTGTCGTATGAAACAATCATTTACAAACGAGCTAATCACAATTACTAGTTGAATTCATGACATTGAAAAATAAAGTAATTTTTTTTATATTATTTAAAATTACATTAGCGCACGTAGAATTTATAAGTTAAAAGATTGTAACTTTGTCTATATTAAATTTGCTGCTGCTTTTCCAAATCTCAAATTAATTAAAAGTAAGTGTAGGGAATTTAATAGTGCTTAATGGGTATTATTTTTGGTTTTATAATGTGTCAAAGACCGTGTTTTCAGGCGCCTCCACCCCAACAAGTTCTTCATCATGTTCTGCATCATGAAGTGCACTCCGTTGCGTTGCAGCCTCCCCTCCCTCCCCAGTTCAGCCCTTCTTTCCTAGTTGCCCCCTCGTCGTGTGCTCTTTAGCGTTTGCTGACTTTTACACAGATGACAGAGGAGAAAAGAGAGTGAGCGAGAGAGAGATTTGCATGGCTGGCAGCTGCTCCATTTTCACAATTTTTCTTTTGCAAGTGACTGACAGCTACCACTGCAATTTCCCCCCTCTTTTCTCTTCTGCTCTCTTCCCCTCTGAGCTGTGTCCTTAGGAATGCAATTCTTGATTATTTATTTACCATAATTAGCTGCCATGAACACTGCTAAATTTGTAGCTACATTTGGTTAAAATGGACACACTCCACCTCTCATTTCATCTTAACTCATCTCAGATAGCTAATAACTTGTCATCTTTTCTTTTCGACTGTTGCTGGAAAATTCTTTTTTTCCTTTTACGGTACAGACAATTTGCCTACTCGAAGTTGGTCGTCGTTGTCGTCGTTGTCTCTGCTCTTTCCGATTATCTGCTTGTCTTTATGATGACTGCAGCTCCATTTCCATTTTCCATTTTCATTTCGAGTTCATTTCGATGATAATTCTGTGAGATGCTTTCAGTTGTTGTTTTTATTGTTGCTGCTGCTGCTGCGCTTTTGTTTACACTTGAGCATTCTGTGAGTTTGTTTTTCCTTCTCATCTTTCAGTTTGTTTGTTTGGCGCTTATCCCCCTCCCCCTCCTGAATAAAAACTCAACATTTTTATCTAGTTCAAAGTTGGTTGCAAGTTGCATTTTTGATGCGGTGCGTCGTTGTCTGTCGTGCTGCTAATGCGTTTGACCCATTTAAATTGGGGGGCGTGCACCCAGAGCATGTTGCTCCCACACTCCACACTGCACTCCACTTCATGTTCCACTATCCACACTCCACTTGTCCACTGCGCTTCAAAAATTAATCCATGAGAAGCGCATTCACAACTTCTTTTTTTGAACTTCTTTTTTTTATCACTTTTTTCACACAATAAAATGCACAAAGAAACTGACAGAATCTGAGTCAGCGGCGGAGGTGGAGATTGTGGCAAGTAAGGGGGGCAACGCTTGTAGCGGTGTCGTCTCACAATTGCAGTTTGCAGTTGCCAATTACCCGATGCTCAGTTCATGTTGTTGCTGGCGACTATTAAATACTTATTGCCGCTTCTATTTGAAAAGCAAGTCCAAGTCGAAGTCGAAGGCAAAAGTCTCATTGGGGTAACCTCGCCTAGCTTCAAGTGGTTGTTGTTGCTGTTGTTATTTTTATTGTTGTGGGTGCATTGCATGCAACGGGGCCATAGAAAGTGCAGACAGACGAACAACCACCCCACACCACCCGGCTCCCACCACCCCCACATACACAACAATTGCCGACACTCGAGCACGCACGAGACGAGGGAAAGGAGTTTCCAAAAGAAGTTCTTTTCAATTCGTCACCATTTCTGGGTTTACATGTCTTTCAACTCGACTCTAAGCATGAGTTTCAGCCATAAAGAAGAACCTAATAACGCCTGGGAATTGTGCGCCATGATTTATTATTGATGTCAGCCAAGGTTTAATTTGGCTTACAAAAAAGAGTGTTATAGAATATTTAATGATTTCTGACGGTTTTATTATATTGGTAAATAAATTGTAAAGAAATTATCCAATTATCAATATCGATGAACAAGTTCAACAAAAAAAGGTGAACGATTACTAAAGGATTCCGAATGAAAACTGTAAGAAATTAAAAAGAGAGAAACTGTTTAGAAGATAACGATAATATAACGATAACTGAATAAGAGAGATATATCGAAATCACTTATAATATGTATTTAGATGAAAACAGTTAAAAACGGTAGTAGCTTATAGAAGGTATATTGGTTAGTATATACATATATTTAAAAATTTATATTATTAACTACATTTTGTCTAAATTAAGTACATAAATTATTTTTAAAACATATATCCATTGTATTTATCTACTTTTAGTTGATAACTAACAGATTATCAAATTGGAAAATTAACCGATTACTAATAAAGTAGAGATAATGAATAAAATAGGCAATAATTTTCACTAGTTTTTCTTCTCAGTGCATTAAACTACATTTTTTAACAGTTGGCAACACTGCAGACGTTCTCTTTCGTTGGCTCGCTCTCTGCCTCATTCGGTTGCTCTCTCTATCTTTCGCTCTCGCTCTCTCTCTCTTGGCTTCACCCCAATTTTGGCAAATAAGGGTGGGCAATAAATTTCCCTAAAGTCTTGCCCTTTTATATGCGGAGCAGCATCTTAAGGACGCAGGCACTCAAAGCTGTAGCTGTTGTCGTCCTTAGGAAACATTCCGGATTCGCTTTGCTCACGTTTAAGCCAAAGATATTATTAAAATGTGCGAAGGCATTCGGAACCACCCTTAAATCTCTGAGTTAGAGAAACAGAGCGTGAGAGAGCAAAGCATTTTTGCCCCCCCCCTTTTCCGCGCTCCAAGCAGCAACAACAATAACAATGATTCTCTCTCTCTCTCTTTATGTCTGTCTCTCTCGCTGCTCTCTCGCAATTGTTGTTAATGGACTCGTTTTGAGTTTAAATGATTTTTAATGCTCACATAAAACTATTTAGTAGATAATTGTAAAATTAGTTTGGTTATTGAACTGCAGCCAGTTATTGGCCTGGCCTAATCAGACAGAGTGCGTGTGTGTGTGAGAGAGAGGGAGAGGGAGAGCGGCAGCAGCTGTCCTGCATTGCAATTGCTGTTGCATTGCATAGCTGCAGTTGCAAATTGCAAGTCAGACAGAAGACAGAAGCAACCACCGAGCAAAAAGCAAAAGTAACTGAGACGTCGACGGAGACGAAGACACAAAAACAACCCGCAACACATCTGTTCCATCTGTCAAGGGTCGCTCTACAGAGGGTCGTTGTCTCTCTCTTTCGGTCTCTCTCTGTGAGAGTCTCTCTGTGGCTTTTGCTCTCCAATTGACGCCGCTTTGGCTCTGACGACGCCTTTAGTAACAACGCTCCCAGCTCCGAGTTGCACAGCCCCGTAGTCAGTTCAGTCTCGCAATACAGTTAGCCGACGTTAGTTTTTCGCAGACGCTTTTCCGCCTAGCAACATTTTCACAGCTATATATATATGTCTATAGGTAGACCCATGTAGCCATCTAGTCAGCGCTAGTTCTAGTGCCTAGTGTCTAGGATTACCAGGACTTTGTCTAGTCACCTTACGTTTACTTAACTCGCGTGTGTCCCTCGGTGTGTGTGCGTGTGTGTGTGTGCGTCGCCTGTCCCGTTTTTATTTTTTGCAAAACGTCCGCCCGCCTGTGCCCCGCCTCCTCCACCACCACCTCGTCTCGTCGTCGTCGTCGCGGCCTGTGTATGTATTCGTTTGTCTGCGGCCAACCCCGGCAACAACATCGTCTCCTCTCCTCCTGCCCACAGGGCGTTAATAATGCGTTGAGATTTCTTTAACACAAGTACATAAAGAACTTATATATACATATACGAATAATTATATATTGTATGTGGATTATAAATATATATCGCGAAATTGGCCCGCCTTTTAGTAGGAGTGAAATTGTTTGTGCCGCTGTCTATTGATTTTTTCAATCTATCGCTCTCTGGTGCCAAAGTGTTGTAAACCGTCCATAAAATCAGAACCTAGTTCCACAGTAACCGAAATAACAACAACCTGAACAGCAACAACAAAAGCGACAACAATTCCGTTTCATTAGACACTGCCCGCCAGCACTAAAAGGGTCTCTGTCTGCCTTAACTAGCCACAAAACCCGTTTCTACACATATAAGAAGAGAAATATATATATCTACATACATAATGAGCAGTTATACTGCCGCCCAGTACTACAAGACCACCAATATGATTACCTCCAATGAGATCTACTGGTAAGTTTCATTATCCTTTTTTTTTTGTTGGTCTTTCTCCTTTGCTTGTGTGCCTGGCACTTGTGGGTCATCCATCCGCCCACAAAAACGTCCAGTTGCACCACCCACACCCCCCACCCCCGCAATAATTTTAGCAGCCGGCAAACAGTTCAAGGTTTCCTTTGACGAGGTCGCTTGTGACGCAATAAACGCCTACACACACATCTGCGCATCCCATTATCCCATTGAAGCTGTGCAGCAACAGCACAAAATCAATGACATCTCCGATCCGTTTGTTTCTATTTCCCCCACTTCCTCCTTCTCCAACTCCCCCTTTATTTTTTGTATAATTGGCCACACAGTGGATCGCCCACGTTGCCCCACCCACCCTTCGCCTGTGTTGGCCCACACACGAACTTCTTGGGTCTTGTTGGATGCCAACAAAAGGCAGCGACGACGCCCACTAAATGACGCCCACAGAGGAAAGAGGAAAAGAAAAGACCAAGGGGAAGGAAAAACTGAATCAACCAGCTAAAGAGAAGAAGCTTAGTCGGTTAAGAGTTAGAGTATTTTGTATGTTGCGTGTATGTACTCCAGCATATTAAATAAAATCAGTCTATAGGAAGGAAATAACAAAAATATTAAATGAATTTCCGTTATATTCGGATTGGAAGAGATTTATAGAACGCATCTAATAAAATAAACAAAAATATACTAAAGTCTCTTAAAGCATTCAAAGACCGCAAATTTCGAATTGGACACTTCTTGGCACCGATTTGTTTGGTAAACTACCAATTAATTATTTAAATTTAATTATTTGGCATTTGTTACACAAAGTCGGATTTAATTTCTTTCACTACGTTTACGTTCTATTTGGGGTCAATTGGCGCTTTTGCACCAAAATTGGCTCCTTTTTTCATCAGTTCAGAATCAGAGCTTTGAAATTTGTGTCAGAGAATTTGTTGAATTTTGCTCGAATTATTGATATTTGTTGTTTCTCAAATTCCCTGTTATTTCTCAATTTTTTTGGGGTTTTTTCTCAATTTTGCCACCAAAACCAATTTCTAAATAAAGTTAATTATTTTACCTAATTTTGGATTTTGTTGTTTTTTTGAAATTAATTCTCAGCTTTTTTAAATGAATTTTTAAAAATTTTAAAAATGCACAATTTCTGTAGTTGAATTGGATTCCATTCACAGCACAAAAGTAGGCAGCAATATTTTCACATACACATTTGACTGCCGCAAGTATGCTACGATGTTTTTGTGGGTCGTAAGTTCACTTGTAAATTATTCACCTCTCGTTCCACTACAAAGTTTTATATTAATTTCTCTACGTTTTTAATTTTTTAATTTACGATACTACAAATTTTATATTTGTTAGCTACTCAATTCGTAACAAATATATTTTTAGTATGCACAGAAATGTGTGTAAACTTGGGAAAAGTCTACATAAATCTTGCAGTGAAATGCATATTTAAAGCTATAATAAATCATAGACTGAATAATATAAACTTTATTATAAAGTTACAAAGATTTATTCATCCTTTTTGACAAGTTTATAAGCAATTGTATGTATACACGCATAGATATATTAAAACAATATTTTATGATTTGTTTTGTATATTTTGTAAAAGTGAGCTGGCAGGAAAAGAGATATGACAAGCTTATTTAAAAATGTATTCAATTGGAAAAAATCGATTATTTTGGCATGAATATAAGCTTATATCCTTTCTACAGGCACGTAACAGCAGCTTATGAATGTGGGCAGCACATTGTACATATTTGCTAGCTGACAGTTACATAAAAGCATAGCTACGAGTAGTAAAGCCTTGAACTCTGACATTTTGGCTACATACAACAGCATGACACACAAAAACATTTGCATATATGTATGTATATGTTTACGATAGATACAAGTACATATACATGTATATACAGATAGTATAGTTGTTGGCACGAGAATATAACAGTTGTGACTCCCACAATGAGACACGCGCATAAAAATTCCACGATAAACACGTGATTATATGTACATAACTGTCAATAGGTCTTCGAGCCAAATGCAACTGCAACTGTAACAGACGAACATTATCTTTACCAATTTACGAGTGTCGTCTAACTGGTGGATAACATTTCCGCGGAAAAATAAAATAAAGTAAGGGCAAAAGGGAAACTGATACGTGTGCAATCTATAAGCTGTCTACAATTGTAAACCTGATAGACTGCCTTATTATTAATTTATAGCTACTGCAAACCTAAAAGATCTAGTATATCAACTTGTAGAGCTTTAAGCTATCGGGAATTAAGGGCTGCTAAGCCCTATGTCTTGTCTTGATAATTGCATTAAATTGAACTTAATTATTGTTAAGCAATTTGCATAACAAGCTAATTGATATGTACTATAATTGTGTTGGCTTCATTTTTATTTATTATTTTTTTCATAGTTAAAAGTTTTTTTTTTTTATTATGCATCTTGTGATATGGCCATGGCTGTCTTTTTTGCTTAAGCTCGCAATTATAATAATTATTACCGCTTTTTTGTTTGGTAATAATCAAATTCGCAGTACAACAAGACAGACCTCATATTAAACGCAAATGATATAAAAGTTATTAACTATTTGTCCATACTAAATTCGAAATGAAGACCAATAAGGAACCGCATGGTCTACTGCGGATTGTCATAAAAAAATACGATCAAAACCTGACTTACTCATCGCATTGATAAATCACATAAAACCAAACGAGATTTCAGTTTGTTATAACAAACAAAACTAGTTAAATATACTATACATGTTTCTTCATTTTTTTTTATTGCAAATTGAATAAACTTTTAGAAAGGTCTGTACATATTTACAGAATGAATCTAATGGAAGTTAGCACATGAATATGTACTTAGTTAGTGGCAGCTACTTAGCATTTAATCATCTGACATGTAGTTTAAGTGATCTTTAAGCTATCTCTATCTATCTCTTTCCAAAGCTGTAGCTGAAGTTTAAACTCTCAGCTTTTGTTGCGAAACTCATGCTATTTAAATATATATTCCACTCGATTTTATTGCCTTTTGTTTCGAGATGCAAATTTCAAGTTCAAAGTGTGCCTCATTTTAACTGATCCACGTGATCTATCCGTCATCTCTTCTTTTCTCTCTATCTCTCTTTGTTATACTTTTGCATGTTATTTGCTAATTGAAAGCCAGGCTTTAAGTAGTCTTATCAATATGAAATCGGGTGCCGATTTCTATGGCTGCCACACGGCATCCGGCGAAGCTTTTTCTTAGTAGGCTTCTGGGTTTGTAGGCCTACGCAAATGTGTAAATAAATTCAGCCGAAAAGTCGACGAGCATCAAGAAAGCATCTAAATTAAACTGAAAACCAGTTAAGAAGAGTTGCAAACGTTGCCAACCGGCTGACGTCATGTGAGGGTAAACCAGAGGGGGAGAAGGAGGAAGAGAAGGAAGTGTTGCCTCAGTTGAGCTGCCGGTTGCCGGCAGACCAGTTACCAGTTCTTGTAGCAATTGCCGTTGTTGTGTTTGTTGTTGTTACCCATGTTGTTGTTTTTATTGTTACCCATGTTGTTGCTGTTGTTGTCGTCCTAGTTGTGTGCCAAATTTCTTGAGTTCCAGTTAGTGGCTTGACGCCGTTGATTCAGCTGTGGACATCACACAATGAATGCATATGTATATGCAAAAGCCAAGAAAAGAACTTGGCCAAGAGTCCTTTGCCATTGCCCTGTAATCAGCGGGCGTTAAAATATGCAGTATATGCTATTCTTTGGGTATTTCGAATAGTTGATAAAAGTAGATACTTGTGTATGTGTTTAACATTGATAAGTTGCCTAACAATGATCGATTAGTTATACATTTATATGTACTAAAATTTATGTAAATCGATCATTAAATTAAAAACTTATTTATCACAAATGTGGAATGAAAAATGAGGTGGAAAATGGTGTATATCAAGCGCATAAATCAAAGTATATAGAAATCCATAAATCAATAATTTATGATATTTTTTAAATACCAAACTGTAAATTGTTGAAGTGAAATAAAAATGTAATAATAGTAAAATTGTCCAAACATAGAAGTGAACTAAACTGCATTAGAAAGCTTAACAACAATATTGAGACCAATAAATTATTTACAACAGCCAAGTTAATTTAATTTGAGTTAAGAGAAAAGTATCTACTGCATTCGTTGAGTATCTAAAGATTTAGCAGTGCATCTACAAATTCAGCATAGTGCACTTTAAAATTCTTTCTGGTTTTTTTCCTCCGCTTTTGAATTGCACAATAGCGGCAATTGCAATTGCATTGTTGTTGTTTTGTTTTCTCGTTTTATTGTCAGTGTGAATTTGCATTGAATTGGAAGCTGACGAAATGACGACGTCTCGCATAATTTCTAAATCACTCTCAAGGGTTGCTGTGATTTATACACTCTATCCAAACCGAATACCCCGAAAAGTTCATTAGCTTCTGTGGAAAGCGGCGTCAGGTTGCCAAAAATAGACGAAACTTAGATACAAAACAAAAAGAGTTTCGCATAATGATGTCCAATTTAGGGGGAAACTGATTATGCAAAAACTTGGCGAGCTCAATTGAATTGATGATGATCATTATGACGATAATCTTAGATGATGATAATCTTTGCCAGCGGCATCTGCTGGTTAAGCCGAGAGTTTCAATTGCTTGGAACATGAATAAATAAATAATAGGCTGCTAATCGCTTGTAAACATGAAATTTTTCCAATGAACATTTTCAAAGCAATTCAATGAGAAAGCAGACAACAAAATAACAGAAGGTGCTGGAGTGAAATATTGAATGAGGGGGGGAAATGGGGGCCAGGTGGGTTTGGCTGGCTACGTGATTTAGAGCCTAACGAGCATAGAACCCTTGTGGGCGCACTTTCCCAACCAACAACCACAACAACAATCGTGCCACATGAGCCAACAACAACGACACAAACAACAACGAGAGCATGATTTGGCCCCGCGGCGCACGCTCCTCTCGTGATTGTTTTGTGATTGATGAAGGCGACGCCAGTGGGCAGCCAAAAAGCAGCGAATAGCAACCACAGCAAAAACAACAACAACAACAACAACAGCCACAATGCTTCATTCATGGCCAAGAAGAAACAAGTGAAGTGAAGTGTGGCTGCTGAAGTGCAAGTGAAAGTGAAGTTTTTGGCGGCGCTTCGTCTGTCTGTCCGTCCATCCGCCCGTCGTTCGTCGTGTACTTCAGCGGCAACCACAAAAAAATTTCCCACTAACATAATTTTCAACAGCAAAAGATGATGATGAAAAAAGAGCAGCGAAAAAATGGAAACAAAAAAATCATTGCCCATTTCCATTTGTTGTTGTAGTTGTGGTTGTTGTTGTTGCTGTTGTTACTGCGGCTGCTGTGGATCGTCAATTGTTGCTGCTCATCTTCATCTTCATTATTGGCGCCTCTGTGTTTGCTACACATTTAATTAAATGCCTGGCCCAGAGTGAGAGTGAATCCGATCGTCTAACGCCTTTTGTCGCAGCTCGCGATCTTCACCTTTTGGTAGATTTTGGGGCCACAAAAAATAAGGTAATACCATTATACAGCTTAGGTAATGACTACAGTGAGTAAATTAAGTATTTGCCCCGCCCAAATTTTTTTTGTAATTCCCCTCCGGAAAGAAATCCACAAATTGAATTTGTGCCACAAAAATGTAACTGTCATCTCTAGGGCTGGATGGGCAGGCATTGAAGGGGCACGCTTCATTAACCGCAGCCGCTTGTCTCATTGGCATTGTCTCAGTCTCAGTCGCAGTCCAGAGCCCAAAGCCCAGCGTTCACTTTCTAATCACCCAAAGTCAACGTCGACGTCAGCGTCAGTTGGCAAGTCTGTGGCAGCCATGACCGAATGCAATCAACGACAGTTCCGACAGACAGACAGACACGCAAGTTGAAGGTACTGCCCCCCGAACGTACATATATGGTACGGCCCGAAGTAGAAGAAGAAGGAGACGGAGGAGGGTTGCAAGCTCTCTCGCAATCGTTGTTGTTGACTTTTTTTTTGGGGAGGTTTGAAGGTCTTTTGGCCCTGTCATATGAATATATTTCGTAGTATATGCTTATACATATATTTATACACAAATTGGGTTCAGACGCCTAAGGTCAAGTCAACAACAGCCACAACAACAACAACAACAACAACAACAACTTAACAAGACTCAAACAGTCGGTAATCGTAATCGTAATCGCATAGTTAGTAACTACATTCGCTATGTTTACTAATGAAATATACAAAACGATTCGTATGTAAGCTTACCACGGGCAGTTCAAGTAGTTATGAAAATGCACAAATATTTGGGCAAAGATAAGATAAGATTAGTCAAATGAAGCTATGGAAATGATATAAATATAGCTTGTAAATAAAGATAAGATACTTAAAGATAATTGCTTAAATTAAGATTAGATATTTAAAAGATATTTGTTCTAAAAGATAGTCGCAAAGATTTGATAGAAATCTTTTTAAATTAAAGAGAATTAATTGGAGAACTTAACACATTATATTTTAATGTTAAATTAATAAGAAAATCATGTATAATTCTATTTTAAAAACTATTTGCATTAAACTACCCTCGCACACACGAAGTTATTGTTGTTGTTGTCTTTAGGTTGCTTGTCATCATCGCTGGCTGTTGTTGTTGTTGTTTATTGTTTCGTAACAGCTGAGACAAAGTCAGGCAAAAGGTAAATGGGTTTTGTGTACCTTGTGCCTAATGCGTTAATATCATCATCAAAGCTTGCAAGCTATTGTAGCTCATAGATACCTAGATACATACATATATTTATAAACACATGTGCATAGATACTCGTATTGTATGTAACTTATGTTTATGCTTTGTGCAGGTGTGTGTGTGTGTGTGGCACAGTGGGCACAAGTTTTGGTTTTTATGACTTTAGTTATAACGATGCCAGTGACAGCAACGTCCGACAACAACAACAACAACAAGCAAGTTTCAATGAAAAGTCAAAACAGGCCGCAGGTCCGGATATAAATGGTTTGTTGTTCACACACTCATTCATTCACATACACATACACACCCAAATACATATATGTGCAGTGGAATACACTCATCATTACGCTTAACGCTTGGCTCAGTCGCAGTCACAGTCGCAGTCTCAGCCCCAGACCCAGACTCAGTCAGCCATTACGTTGCCCATTTTGTTAGTAGCCCGCCGCAAGCGACTAACTACCAAACTACCAAAACTGCCTTACAGTTTGCGTTTACAGCGGCCATAATGTACTCGTATTGTACTACGGCACAGCACATGCATAAAAGCACATACTGAGAGCGAACACAGTGGAGAAGAGAGCAAGAGTGAGAGCGTGAGCGCCCCCGCTTACTGCCGCCCCCGTCCGTTCGCCCTTCACCGACCTGAGTCGTGAGTCACCTGAGCGTAACGTAAGCGCAGCTTATTGTTATGTTTGCTCGTGTGCCTCGAGTACTTGTGCTCGTTATTTTATTTTACTTACCTTTTTTTTTGGCACTCAACACACTCGCCTGTTCATACGTTCGCTCGCTCTCCCGCTCTCTCATTGCAGTTGTGATGGTGGTGGTTGTTTTTGTTGCTCTGAGCAGCTGTTTTCGTTAGTCTCACAAAAGTGTTGCTATTGTGTGATCGCTTTTTGGGCAGTGAGTGTGTGAGCTTTTTTCTGTATCTGTGTGTGTGTGTGCATGCAAATTTACACCTTTTTTTTACAGCAGCTCTTAGTTTATCCTGTTATCCGATTTGCTCTCCTTTCAGTTCATTATCCAATAAAAACTGATAGATCAGCCATAAACTGGAGCAAATGTTTTCTATATGACTTGAATAGTAAATTGCTGAAAAAACTATTAGTTTGCAATAACAATTAGTCCCACTGTGCAGCATATACGTCAATGCTCACTTATATGACTCTATAAACGTAGATACAGGTGCATGTGTGTGTGTGTGTATTATACGTACTGCAAGTGTTTCGTTTATAGACTGCCAATTGTTTTCGGTAGATCAATTTGAAAAGAACAGCTTAACACAGAGACAGAACAGCAGCCACAAAAACAACAACTGCTGCACACACATACACACACGCACGCACCATTCACTCATCCCGCTCTCTCTCTCTCAATCTTCACATACTCATACACGTACTCAGTGAGAGCAGTGGAATACGACGGACTGTCTGTCGGGCGACTCGCGGCTTGGAAGCTCGCCTGCCTCAGTCGGCCAATTTAGTCTCTCTCAAAGTTTCGTCGAGGCAGGCAGCACAGACAGAGCACAAGCAGAGAAACCCGTGCGCGCGCGCTTTTCTGTTCAAAACATCGTCGTCGAGTCGCTGCCCGATCGTGCGTTTTGTTGTTAACATTAACATTAAAATTAACATTAACTTGGCTCTCGCTCACCTGTGTTAGTCACAATTTTGTTGTTGCAAATCAATCCATTATGGATTTGCTCATAGCTGTTGTTTTTTGTGGCCACTTTGCATACGCAAAACAAGCAACAAAATTTCAAAATTGAATAACAAATTTGTGCACCGCGCGAATTGATTGGCAAACAAAAGTTTGTCTCTTGTGAATAATTGTGAGTGTAGCTCTGAGATTTTGAGCGAAAGAGTTTGAGGAAAATAAAGTGAGATATAAAACAACAACAATAGCAACAACAACATTATAAATTGCAAAATATGCACATAACACGCAGCTCACGACTTGGCAACGCGTGTCCCATCTTCATGTGCTTGTTGTTGTTGTTGTGGTTGTAATTTAGTGACTGCTGTCAAGCCAGGGCCGGTTTATTAATTTGACATCGCCTTGTGCTCCCCCTGCCACATAAAACAATAAAAAAACACCAACAGAAGCAGCAACGAAAAACCCCAAAACAAAACGGAAACAAAAAAACAACAACAACAGCATTGCACACAATTTTTTTAATGTAAAAAATAAAATATAATTAAAGAGAAAATCGCCTTTCTCTGCGCGTATCACAAAAAACAATAGTGCCGCCAACAACAACTACAACAAAAATAGGCGTCGACAGCGGGAATAGCAG